>SMLS01022014.1:0-33677 GCA_004785975.1 Popillia japonica | reverse complement strand
TTTTTTTTTGTAGATATTCAAAAAAGAAAACTAAACAGAAGACGTCGATTCAAATCTGTGATAAATGTTTAATTTGGAAATTGCGAAACCCAACAAGTGAGTTATTAGTTGTGTTTGTTAGAATCGAATCGCCCGGATTTATCGCTAGTATTTACCTAAAAACTTCATCCCAATCCACGTTATATCTTGTTCTTCCTATAGATTTCCTTGCTTTTTCGGCGTGGTGTAAACACACCCTTGTATAAACGCAAACGCTCTCGCCCAGTTCGGCTACGAGGCGTTTCTCAGCTTCGACCATATCGATCATATCGTCACTAGCAATTGATCGTCTAGCTCGTGAAACGTACGTGTCTAAAAAAAGGAATGTCAAATTTAAAACGAAACGAGTTCCAGTTTTACATGGAGCCAAATTTTGCGCAATCTAACCAATTATATTTTTAATAATCAAAAACACAGTCTACATATACTCGTACATATATGTATGTGCATATGTAGGTATGCACATACATATAACAAATAACAATAATTAGTTAATAATACGTCAGGTTAAAATTACTCATCTATTTGTTCTTGTGTATAAATGAGCGAGTATCTCATCAGTGAAATTTCAAGAGGCAAACTTTCTTTTGGTCGCCTTGCCTGACCTTGATCGCATACATGCAAAAATTTCCCAACTAGCCCGACTATGGATCGGCTTGCGTAATTTTGTAATTATAATTTTGAAACTGCGATTAGCCCGATTTTTAGCATACTTACCGAGATAATGGTTATGTTGCAACGTATCAAATTGTACACCTGACTAACATTTCATCATTATTATTATTATTGTACAGTAGGTAATTGATTATTAAAGATATCGAGGCTTTGCAGATGTCATCATTTTGCATAATTCCAAAACATCAAGCTGATCGTCAGTTTGATATGGGATTTAATTGAATCGATTATAAGGTCAGTATACTTACTTGGATTTAAAGAGTATGCCAATTTCTTAACGAAATTCGACAATCTAACGGCAAGCACGATTACGGGGAATCCTACCAATTCAACTGGAAGTTGTATAGAGGATGTTTGCGCTTCTGCATCTCTTGCAGCGTACAATACGATCAAACAGACTATAAAGACACGGAGATACCACCTCGACAAAATCATAACTGTAACTCACTTATTCTGATGGAGCGTGAATTCAAGTGAAAATGAAACACTGTTTTGCCTGCCTGACGAACAAGTCTTGTATAAAATTATTGGTGAAAGTATATCTAGGCATATTAGCCGCTGTATCCACCACTCTTTGAAGTAGCGGTAGTAGGCTACGAGATATACGGATTTGTAGGTAGCTGATTGTGAGTAAGACGTGGAATCTTGTCACACACACACACACACACACACACACAATCACTGAAATAGACTCGAATCTATTGCAAACGTTTAATAATATTTGCTTCCATTACGATTGGATCGGTTTTGAAGAAATTAAAGAGAAAGACGCGTAGCCATAATTTATAACTGAAATGCATAAACGACAATAAGCTAGAATTGAAAATCGTCAGATAGTTTCGGGTTTTGCACAAGCCGCAAACTTACATAAAATATCGTATGGTAGTGAACATCAATCATAAGTTGGAGATTGCTTCGATGGAGATGTCACGGTTTTAAATTAATACCAAGCTGTAACGCGAAAGGCAGTTATGGTTAAAGCATAAAACGGATAATTACTAAGGCCCGTTGCATTTACCAAAGACGATGTTTTATGTCATCGATGTGATTTTATTACTTTTGAAAATTTAAAAGATTAAATAAATTACACGCGAGTTAAATAATGTGTGGGGGAGTAGTAAATGGAAACTAGTATTCGCTTGTATGTAGCACAACACAGATATGTATGTACATACATACATATATGTACATATACATATGTATATACACATATCAGTAATGCTTGTTCTAGACCTCTTTGTCCAGTGTTATAGCTAAAGCTGTCAAGCTACAACGTAAAATTCGTATTTTAAATGTGAATGACAACGCCCCCTTTCATATAAAGTCCAAAAAATCCAAACATACTTATATTGTAAGTGTACCTAAATATTTTATTTTAATTTTTAAATAGGCGTAACCCCCTCAGCTGGAATATTTCATATCCCATTTTTTAAAAATTATTACCTTCTAAAATATGTAACACGTTTGACGCTTTAACAAAACAAAGCCAAAAGCCTTGTCGGTTAAACTAGTTTCGTTTTAAAATTACGACCGGTGACGGTTACAGTGTACAGTTGTTAATATAGTGATTTTCGATGGCTTTACGTTAATTTTTACAATCTCAGTAGTGACCTAAATAAATAAATGGCCCCATTTATTCTGTCTGTTTACGTTGGAAGAAGGAAGAGTGACTTTTATGACGCGTAGCGAGAGATAGGTTCATCTTGAAAATAAATTCAACCGCATAAACAACTTACGATGATTAAAGAGACTATCGATTGTTGTTTTTGGGTTTGAAAGTGTTCGCCTATATACAGGAGATATGTTATATGTATGTACTTACATATACATATGTATGTGCATGCAACTAGATATACGAAATACGATATGGAATCTGTATAACCGATTGGAAATTTTGGGAATAGATACGTATGTAAGTACATACCTACATACTTATATTAAAACGATTAAACGATTGATATAAAAAAAGCAAAAACGTTAAACAACTTTATTTCAAAACTATACAAAATATACATAGAGTTACATACCTACACTATGGCAGCATATACAGTGTAGGCAGGTTATTAATTCACAGTCTTTTATGCTATAATTAATATTAATAAAAATTAAGACTAGAACAAATTGATTCAATCGTATTTTAACCGGGATGGTGATGATTGATGAATAGCAAACATCCTTTAACGCATCCGCACCTTCTTCATCATTTGCAAAACTTGAAGACCTGGAAAGGGGCAAGAGGGATAAAAATAATGACAGCCATTTCCGTCAACTCCGGCTATCAATTGACCCATGTGAGCGGCGAAATGATACTTGGACGTCAACTCTGCCGTAGTACTGACGGACGTGTCCCTAGAAAATGTCATATTAGTTTCGGCGAACCCTGTATATACGAAATCTGAATTTCCCTTAGTAATCGCCAGCAATTAGATTGATTTCTTCAAGTAATGGTGATTATGTCTTCGTTTGAGTTTTATCTTAAGTAGCGCGTTATTGAATTAGAGACAATGTACGTATGTATGTATGTAGGCATGTAAGTATGTAAGTTTGTACATACATGTGTACTCGTAATGTAGAGGGTAGATAGTGTAAGTGTAAATGTAGCTGGCCTAAATGGTAAACAAGATATGACCTACTGCATACATACATTGAGGCTATTAATTTACCAAACAGCATTTTAAACCCATTTTTAACCTTTGCTCTACACTATATTCGTGATGTTTATTAATGTATGTACGTAAGTACCACCTAATGTGAGCATTAAACATTACGATTATGAAAATAATATTGTATTATTCTTAATTAATTTTCATGAACGTATGTATGTATGTACTTGATTGATTGTATGTAAGTACATATTATGTATGTATGAGGAACACGGACGTCGTCGTCTGTAATTGCCGGTGAAAGTAGAATGTTTTATTAGTACCTAACAGTATAACACGGTTCCACCGCAACAACTTTCGTTTTCGCGTGCCTGTGACTTAATACTGAATATGTATGTCTGTGTGTATATCTGTTACGTAGATATTACAAGAGACGTATGTACGTACTTACTTACTTCCTTCCTTCCGACTTACCTAATTAAGGATAGCAGCGATTTTTCGGATTCTGTTAGTTTTTCCTTTTGCGGCGACGCATTCAATTCGCAGATCAATTTCGGCAGACATGCATTCTTAATCGTCGTCAAAATTTGGAGTTTTGTCGAAGGCGTACCTAAAATTGCAGGCCGTGGAAAGAGATGCTGGAGTATCCATGAATAATATATATGTACTTAATTTAGAAGAAATAATCTGATATCGTCAAGAACACATTTCAAGTGATACCTTGAAACAAGTAGATAAACGAAAACCATTATGTATTATTTATTCTAACCTTGTACTACTAATCCCTACTACATAATATAGGTATACTGTATATTCCCACTGTAAGTATGTACCTATGTACATATCTACATACGCATACTTACTTGTTACAATTACTACAATATGCCACACTACTACTTACCCAGTTTTTTAATTGTATCCTCCTCAATATCAGCGTCCAGATCAATTTCCGGTTTCACATCGCCGTAACCCGGATTAGTTGGTCGCGGACCGTTCGTTGGACCGTTTTTCATGCCGTCAGCCTTGAAGATCTTCTCTAACAGGCCACTATAGTCACCTAGCGCTATCAATATGATGCACAGCACCAATATCAGCCGGAATATGATTTTACCCGAAAAAGCCATTAATATCGTCGCGGTAACCCGATCGATTTTATTTGATAATTACATCAGATTGCGCTACTACTTGCTGTTGTAAGACATCTTGTCAAAACGACTACCGCCTTAGATGTCTGGCTTACCTTGCAGCAGAGTCCCCGCTATTATAATGTTTAAGAGTGAAAGTGACGGTAAAAAAGCTGATACGTAACACAAGTCGCGTTTTTGTTATTACATATGCAACTATAACCGGGTGTTGTTTACGTTTGCCTACTATACATATTAGTAACATTGACGTTGCGTAAAATACCCGAATTATCGGTAAAACACGTAGCGATGCATTTTTCCAAAATGATTTCTAACAACTTCTAACTTGTACGTGACAGCTCATTATTTTACTATATGTATGTATGTACATTTTTCTCTCCTTCGGATTATCCAACAGCGACCTGTCGAAAGCAAATACACTGAAATCAACTCGGTATCGTTCTTAATCTGATTGTACGTAGGTATACATATGTATATGTATATACGTATACATCATAATATCCCTCAAGGTAGGTACATATGTATAGAGGATAACGTGCGTATAGGCATTGTTCTTGGACGAAGACAATTCCTCATTTTTGTGCCCGTAATCACACAATTATTGACGCGATGCCCTTAAGAATACCCAGATATGTATGTGACTCCTTTATACGCGTATATGCGAGTATATGTACCTTCATACATAGGACATAGTATGTAAGTACATACATACCTACATATCTGCGTTATTTAACCAACAAAGGGGGATCTATAGAGGAAAAAGGTCGTCGAACCCCTTTCCGTACATAATATGGGGAGGAAAGGGAAAATTGTGTTCTCACCTAGTTCCTTGATAAATGACACTTCTTCAGTCAAACGTCTCCATCAGTCAGGAGACGCGTATGAATAAGTAATGTTCGTGACCAATATAAACGTTTGGACTTGGTTGCACCCAGTTTCGCGATGACCAAGGGCTTCTTCTTTAAAGGGAAGAAGTTGATTCATTTATTATATTATTTTAATGTTGTGATCATTCACGTACCTAGCTATTCTATTCGTTTATTACGATGCTGTTTGACTGGTTCGAGGCTATTGAATGGCACGTCATCGTCAGCGGTGCTACAACTTAATTTTTCATCTACTGTGACAACTATGTATGTATAATATCTACATACATACATATATGTATGTATGTATGTACATATGTAGTAGTACGGTGACAACGCGGCACATTAAAGGCGAAACAAAATAATATTCAACATTATAATTTATTTATCTATTTTGACATGGAAGTAAGTAATGGTCGAATGGTCGCATAAAAAAGAAAACCCTTCACGTATGTATGTACATATCACATCGGGTTAATGTCGAGTACATGTATGTAGGAGACAGATATCAGTTCAATAATGCCTTTGGGTGTTGTAACATTGATTGGTGTGTGTTTACTACCGTGTTAATTGCTATAGGGGTTGTAAATCAAACATTAAAACGTCATAAAATCAATGGCATTATTTTATAAAAACTATTAAGACATATGTATCGCCTTTAAGCTTCTCGCTGTTGTTACTATTGGACATGCTGATATGCGTCCTTTGTAAATACATAACCTATATACCCAGTGACATAGATATACAATAGCGGTGCACTTAACATTACCATGACAACCGGCTAAATAGATGCATGCGTATGCAATTGCACCCTATCCTTAGTCGTTCAAGTACGATGTACAGTCCGCGTTAGAATGAAAGAATTGCGTCTTTTTTCCCCCATTCGTATTAAAAATTCATACGCACTTCCATTTAGACGACTTAAAATTTTAATTCTCCAGATAGATCTCCTTTTAAAGTAGCGAATAAGGTAGTGAAAAAAGGGTTCGAGACATATCTGCCGGAAATGAGATCTAATCCTGTTGTTTCTTATTCCCTTTGTGCCAGTAATGTTTCTTTTTTTCCGCGTTAAATATTAAAACGTTGCTTTAGGATAATTTTCGCGTAACGTAGCATATTCTTTCGATTAAAATGGAGAATTGAATTTGACCAGAAGGGCGTCGCATATTTGCGCCGAACCCTTTAACGACATTCCCGATACTAATTATGAAATGTCCATTGTGTCTGCTTAATGCGCGAGGGACAACTAATTGTTTGTATATTGACAATTTGCATCTGATCAATTTTACGATCTGTATAAATTGGACGCTGTTGATGTTGTTAAAAATGTCGATAATCCTTTTAACGTTGGCGTGGACATGCGTGAATTCGGGATTATTAGATTGAATTGGCGACCGAGGGGAAAAGAAAACAACATATTCACGCGCGCCTGATCTCCAATTGGTATTTGAAAATCGCTATTAATGCCGTTCAATGAAGCTGTTTGCTTTCGAAATCAATACCGCACAGGTTTAATTTCTCAATATAATTGGCGCTAAGAGTCCTTCGTAGTCGCAGTCGCAGGTGTTAAATTTAATTGCGGCACTTCCGTTACGGTAGAGCATTGACACAACTTCCGCGATGAGCCACAATGGTACTTCCACGCTGTGATCTTTGTGTGTCCAACTGAGCAAAGAAAATAGGCACGCAGTACGGAGGAAGCTCCCTCTTTTATGCTTGAAATTAATTAAAAGATCCCAGCGACGCGGTAGGTGGGGCTATTCCCACACAATGTGTAATTGTCGCAATGTAATTTGAAAGGGGAACCCGATTAATTGATATACATATGTATTAATACTCGATATTTCGATCGAATATAAGGTATGCTATCGTCCGTCGCGTCGCGTCGCGTCGGGAATAAAAGAAAAGATACGCCCGATAAATTGTTCCTGAAAAGAAGGTCTCTATCATCCGTTACTACATACATACAATACATATATAACAGTTTTTAAACCGTAATAAATTCCCGATTTGCATTCAATTCCGCACTTAACTGGATGAGAAAGTGCTTTCTACAGTAAGTGAACGACAACGTTCTAAAGCGTAAAGTTTATTTGTCCTTCTTTTTCCCTTTTATTCCGAATTGACAATCCGTACTAAACCCCTCCCCTATTCGACGCACAAACTTGCCAAACGGCGGGTTCTTTGTGGGCGTTCGACAGTTATATATATTTTAAAAGGAACGGGATGGGGGTGCAGTCACACCCCAGTGGATCTCTTCAAGATCACCCGCACGTAATTATCAGTTACCAGCGGACCGTGAAAGCGCACAAGCTTTTTAGCACGCTCTTCTTTAAACATATTTATGTCAAAGTATTTCAATTTCTCCACGTCACTTCCTATTTCGTCATTGTACGCTTCGGCACACCCAATTTGATCTCGTCTTCGGCGTATCGCAATTTGTAGTAAATATATTATATGTATATGTATACGTATGTACATACATATGTATATAAACATATAATAATAATAATAAACAAATCATAATGTTGTAATAATAAAAGGCGAAATCTATTATATTTGGACTATAAAAGATTTTTATTCCGACGAATGGAGTACTCGAAACTCGAAACTCAAAACTAGTAACTCGAAACGATATACACATACATACATACATAATAACACGTATATGTACATATGTATGCATGTACTCAACAAGTCGCGTATCGTATACATTTATGCATTCGTACAGAATTTTTACGAGCTCCTTGCTTAATTTATTTTTATTTGCGTCGTCTGTTTTGAAGTATATTTAAGGCGGACATAAAAATGCTAATTCGCTATTTTTTCGCCTACTTAATGGTATTCCGAACCAAGAATAAATGGACAGACATATCTTATAAGTGTTTGATTTACACTGACAACGGAATAGACCGTAAATATCCAATAAAAACTTTTGAAACCGAGGGTGAAATAAAAGGCTAAATGGCTAAAAGGAAATCAACTTTCCGCTTAATATAGGAAATTATTTTATCACATGTTGATCTTAAAATTCGCGAATGGAATTGTCGTCGAGTAATAAATTTAAATATGGCGAGAATTTGTCATTACGTCGAATATATGACAGGGTCGTAGATGAAGGGAGTTTCAGGAAGAGCAGGGTAAGAGGTGCGTTATAGAATGGGGTTAAACTGGACACCAAATGATGGATTGCCCTGTCATCTCGTAACGCATACGTAGCAAATTGCGGCGTCTGTATCTCTTCTATGCAATCCCGGCTTTGAGAATAGTGGTTAATGTTTTTGATAGAATTTATTCAGTTATCAATCTTTTCCCCTGTACCGCTCTTCGGACCGTCGACTACGCAGTGAAATATTACGGGGATTATCGACTCGTCTTCATTCTTTTTTCGACCGGGCCTATGCTACGCCTTTCTTTCATTTTGATTTTTTCTCTCTTTAAAAAAAAAGAAGAAGAATCTATCGAAAATCATGTTATGAATAAAGTAGATTAAATTAGGGTGAAAGGTCCTGCGAAGCACTTTATATGTTTATAAGTTAGGGCAGGCGAATTTCTTATAATATGCATCTATACGAGGGTCGTTCCGTTAAGAAAACTGTTAGAACTGGAATTATAGGTGGCCTAGGAGCTGGTGTTCCTAGACACATCAGATCGGAAAATTGCTTGATACGCAAAACGTCTGTCCTGTCAATTTACGTCTCCGAAAAAAAATCAGATAAGTGTTTCACGTATTTATACATACATAATGTCAGATTATCATAGGTTTAAATTTAAAATGAGCTCAATGCGTTTGCAGACGGTTTTTAACTTAGGAATTGCTTCACGAATCGTTTTTAAATTCTGAAATTCACATCAATAGTCAAGGACAGCGGGATAGGTAGGTAGAATATACAGTAAACTGTAGGTAAACGATACCATCCATTTGGATCCTGAATAATATACCTAGATATTTATGGATGTATGTATGGATATATAGGTAAGGCTACGTAGCTAATAACTATCGCAATTGTAGGTAAAAAATGATTCCGATCATAGTGTAACACAACAAACGTGAATTCGGGGGAGGATAAATAAAAGAAAAAGGTAAATTAGGGACGACAATTTCCACGGACGATAACCAGAAATGAAAACATATCACCGTTCATCAAATGTTATTTGTTAGGGCCCACATGTCTGCGGATGAATACAGTAATCTGGAACTCATGTGACAGTGTATAAATGCGCATACATATATGCATACGAGGAAATTGTACGTATCATTAGGCCCGCCCTAATCAAATAGGTCCATCATCAAATACATGCCAATCATGAATAGCAATTTAGGTTCCCGCTTCGAGCTCACCCGGTTTTAGGTATGCGCGTTGTTTTGCCAGCGTAGGTACGGCTGAAAAATTCTCTAATATGTCACTTGGCGTAAATCACTTGGAATTATTCACTCGTATTTCTGTGTTCAGGGAGTTCAGGGAGCTCGCAATTACTTTGATGAGACAATTTTTTCGTTTTTATTTCGTTTTGAGGCCCGTGGTGTTCTGATGCAATTGTTTTTACGACGGCATCCGCTTAAATCGATAGTAATTAATTCGATTTTTTACAAATTCGAATATGACGACATATGTAAGTACCTACATATTATGTACATACCTATTATATACATACCTACATATGTGTACGTATGTATGTACGTATAGTGTGATGATATGCAAATTTAATCCGAACCTATCGATCGTTCGTATTCCCTTAAAGTAAATACGATTATACAATCTAAGGACCTCTCTATCTAATGAGTTAATTTATGGAATGTTATTCAGTCGTTTAATATAAACACAGCAATTCTCATACTTAATGTACAATGTAAATATTTATATATTTTAGTAAAGCGTGAACAAGGTCACATCAAAGTGTCCTACGATTACGCGTAGATATAGGGGTTAATGCGTTTCCCCCTGGCCCTAAATGTCGGCAGGCCTTTGTATCATCTCGATCGCGCATATGTATATGTATGTATAAGTACTTACATACGTACACCGCATAATATATAAAATAAACAGGCGAAGAACTTTCACTTCCATCACAGTTCTAAATTACCCCTTAGGGATGTAGGTACGGCTAGCATAACAATTTTAAATGTAATTTTAAAGAATATCGTGATATCCCTGGGCGGCTATTTTTCTTCTACTGTTTCGTGACGAACTTTATTTACAGTGCTCCCGTTTGCAATTGGTGCTATGCATCAAATAGTTACCTATGTATGTATGTACCTACACGTTACAGGTTGCACGTCGATAATTTAAATTTAAATTGTATTTATCGTTTAACGTTCCAGACATCGATACTTCAAAGTAGCATCGCATTAACAGGACCATGATTAATAATAATTTATGTAAATAAAAGGAAAACATAATCAGCCCCGCAAATTCTCGTAAAACAGCTTCAACGTTAGCGTCTCCGGCGTCCAAAGATGGTCGCCATCTCATTTGCATCGGGGAACGTAACAGCTCTTTCTTAATTTAATTAAGTTGTTCATTTCAATTATCTTAGAAATTATGTAGTAATTATCCCGGAGTAATCCTTTATGTTCTATAGTCGGGCGGCGTAGAATTCGAGCGAGAGAGACGACGGAATCCCTGCTTTCGCAGCCAATAATAGTAACTAACCAAACCTGTGTGTGTGTGTGTTGTGCGTGTGTGTGCCCGTTGATGGTAATGTGAATAGATTGTCATATTAATTCTGGCGAAAATGTCTCTGATATTCGGAGACCTTTTTGTCAATTAATGTTTATTTAGCTTTGAACGTATTATGTACTTTCAATGACTCTCTATTATTATCCAATTTGAGCGTTTCATCTATTGTCATTAACTATTTACGAAAAGTAAATCGATTCCAACGTATTTATCATTAATTATGAATACATACATACGTATATGTACCGGCAATTTGTTGTTCTTAATAATACGAATTCGTTAATTACAATTATTACATTGCTATGTTGAATAGCGCAATAGATCTATGTTCCATGTATGTGTGTATTCCTATATAATTTAAATTGTATCGACCATTTTACAGATGGACGGATGGACGGTGACGCGTCCTGTATCTGTGACAGTGTGTTTTAGCTTATGCAAGGAAAAGATAAAATAAGAGAAATGAATAACGAAGCAGACGAAATCAAATTATGCAAAAACACGAATTAAAATTGCCAACTGGACGTATCCAGTTCTAGTTAGTTGAATAATAATAAGTCAGTCAGTGATACTTTGAAAATTTCAACCTCTTGTTATGTATACATCGTGATGTAGAATACATTAAATCCGAGATACATTAATTCCGAATGTCGAAAGAAATGGGAAATATTACGTGCATTCGGTCCCCCTTTCTTCGCCCCTTCCGATCCTTCCGGACAATCTACAGGATACCACTATATGTATGTAGGTATGTATAACAGAAGATCCTAATAGAATCCCAATTACATATTATTAATAATTATTAACGATACATAACACCATATCTCCTCTTTGTTACGGTTATTAGTGAGATGCTTTATGCGGTGCTGTAGCGCTCTTTGTATTCGATTTTTTTTTGTTTTTTGGCAGATACGTGTTTTAACAGCCGCGTCAATTCGAGGTTCGAGATGTTAAATGTATCGGTAATAAAATCGTCTTGCGTATGCAGTCGACGTTACAAAACATTCCACTGACTGACACAATGTATGTATTAAGCTATTATAACAAAGAGGCTGCGCTTTAACCAGCGCTTTAACGTTTTATGGTGATTGAAGTTCGAACTGTGTCAAGTCACTTAGCATGTGGATCGCGGACTTTACGGTCCTACGCTTTACTATCACGCCGTAAAATATTTCAAATGTATTTAAATGAAACTTTTTAATTTCCCCATAAAATCAGATAGTTTTATGCCACTTTTGATTTAACGACCTCCTCACTGGAGATACGGTCCCGTGTATTGGAGCTTTTTGACTGCCGGATTTCTGCTAGCTTATCGTGCAAAATCTGAATAGAAAACAGTTAAATCTCGATGCTAGCCCGTATAAGTACCTACATCTTTTCGGGCCAACCATACAAACGTTAAGTGCCCCATAAACGGGTCATCCCACCGTCGCGTCGTTTATATAGAAACTAATATCAATCGATACGGTTGAACACATGCACACGCCAAGTAGAACGGTAACGATCCAAACGATCCATAGATCCATCGATCCGTAGATGCCGTATTAATAGACGACAATAATTACGGCACTCCATATCCCCTGCCCATCCCTCCCCCCTTTCCTCTAGCGTTTAGAATCAGCGAGACAAAACATAAATTCGTACCGATGTAAGGAGCTTCCGCTTCTTCTAAATCAAAACATCCCTTTTCTCCCTTCACGGATGCGACATTCTTCTTCAACCAGACCAAACATTCTACTTGAGTGAGTACACATTTACAAGTAAAACTTGTAATACCTAAACTTTCTCTCGGGCATGGCATAACGATAGCGCCGCCGCCGCCGCCGCCGCCGCCGCCACTGCCGCCGCTGCCGCCGCCGGGCACTATTATAGATTATATTCCGGTATATTATTTTCTTGCTGTAACTAACTCTAACTTTAATCGTATATTATTGTTGCTTGCGTAAGTGAGGGTGTATTTTCCGCCTTAAGTATTACGATCTGCAGTCGTATGCATTATTAACGACTTATTAGATCGTCATCGTATTATATGCAGAAGAATCCAATTAAAATATAAATCATTGCGATAACGTTTTTTGACACCTGCATTATAATTCTTTTATTTCGATCCCTACTAAAAAATGGAATCTATGTGTAATATATTAGCTGTTAGCCTTCCATCGTCAGATAAAAAAGTAGCGATAAGGAAGTAGGGGGATCGACGTGATTTACGCATTTTCAAAAAGAGTTGGGTGGAGTTGGAGATTTTGTCGCATTATTTTCACTTATTTACAAATCTAGATATCAGTTTATTGCCGATGCCACTTCTAAAGAGGACAATACGCGAACGGACGCGTCGCCGCCATTAAATTAGCCTTCGCATTTAGTTTTCCTTCCTCATATTTGTCTACTTTTTTATCTATCCCATCCATATTACCTGGCAATAAATTATGACGTATCCACCTGCGGTCGTTTTTTCGTTTTCTTTCTCTCCCTCTAGATGTGTCGAATAGGCTGGGCAATGAGCCTAGCTTACTACCCCTATTGAGCGATAAAATCGTTTCCTGCCAACTCTGCTTGCTTTATACCTATCAGTAGAAGTAAAGCTTGACAATTTGTTCGATAATTAAATGTTTCGCCTGGCAGAAATGCGGTAATGGCAATGGCCGTAATGTGTTTCGCATGTAAAGAATTAAAATTATTACCGCATATTGTTCGTTATCTTTTTAACGGCGTAATAGAGTTATATGTATGTATGTAAGTTCTTCGTGCTCGATTGTACAACCCTGAAGATGTATGGTACCTACATATACATATACGTATGTGTGTATGTACATATACATGTGTATAAAAGAGATTCTTTCCCGCTATTCTCGATTTTCTTCCCGACAGATTCCCGCGAGATAACGCGCAAGACCCTTGTTTTCCGCAGGAATTATACCTTCCCCCATATTGGATGGAGAGTGGCGCTTTGGGCAACCGGAAGTACGTAAAACTTGATTTACGATCAGTCTATATGGTGATTTCGTATAGGTACCAGTTTATGTGCAATTATTGATATCGAAATAAATAAATAAACTCCGATATCTTCCCAAGTTAAGTGTTCACTCTCTTTTCAATCCAGACCGAGATTTTATGGTCCTGTGGCACGAATAAGAGATCCGAAGACCATAAATTCTCCTAGTACGTACCTACCTACCTACCTATAAAACGTTATAAAATGTATAGTAATAGGGGACAGTAGGTGGCTTTTTGTTTGCGCGCGTTAAAAGAGATTTCGTACGTATATCCGAGGATAAATTTTGAATTTTTCGATTCCGCGACGCGAAACCTGCAACCAATCACGCGGGAATTGAACGGAGAAAATCTGTCCAAATCCGCCGCGCCGGTCTATCATCGTCACGAGTTTATGATCAACTTATGTATAATGATAGGAAACAGTTTTTTCCGTATCGACACCTCCACATCGGAACACACTTGTCCGTTTCCCACCCATTTTTCCGATCGCCAGCAATTACGTCCGGGTTCATTCTGTTCATTAGATTAACATTTTCTGATATGCGCGTACATACATACGTACATATGTATGTATGTATATTCGTCCGTCTATTAACATAGCCATTATGTCCGTCTATCTAGATATATGATCGTTTACATTAAATTTACTAATCCACTTTTATAGGTTGAGTAGAATGTAGGTAATGAATTCTATTTGGCCGGTAAACAAGGGGAAAAAACGCACGTTTGATAGCCCGTTATTAAGTTGAATGTGAGCGAGTACCCTGTAATTGTTCGATTAAATCATAGAGTAGCGCATGCGCAATTAGGCGTCGGTGTTATTAGAAATTAAAATAGTAAGTACATAGGTACATAGATACTATCGAACTAACATAATCAATCAGGAATCGCGATGTATGTACATATGTATATTTGTACGTTGTGGCCTGGCCGGCAACAATTGAAAATCATTTCAGTTTGTTTGGAAATGTCAATTAAAAGGCGCCGCATGTTCCCGTTAGAGTAACGGCGCGTCGGTGCGTTGCCGCGTATAACCGACGCTGTGGCTGTAGCGGCCTACCACCACGCGAAAGGGAGAAACAGAGTATTAAATTCCACCTGACAAATGTAATTTCGGTCCGAAATATTCTAATGGTACAAACAGATTTGTCCACGTGACGGTTCGGCGCTAATACAGACAGACTTAACGACAAGTAAAGCTTGATGTATTGTAGCACATTTAGAAACAAATTGACCGACACGTACATATATATTCATGGGCTTGCATTAGGCCCTCGCCGATGCGTCCGTCCATACGCGCACATAGAGGGCCGTGGATGATGATGATGATGATTATGTAGCGTACCAATAATTTATTGCCGTTGTTCTATCGCGGTTGGCCGCGAGTCATCATATATATCGCGTTAATATAGGCGAACTTAATTATTACGTACACCGTATACGCAGGTTTAGCGCGGATTGTATTATTGTTATTATTATTATTATTATTATTCGATCTGCTCTTATTTCTTCCTTTGGTTTTTTTTCTATTTTCAATGGAAAACGGTTAGCGGAGACCGTTCTGGTTTTAATTCGATTTTAATCTAATCGAATTCAACCGAATTACCGAGATACACGTATAGTACACATGTTTGTGTCTTTGATAATTGCTCGACAATATGTACAGGATGAGCCCATCCTCGGGCACTCAAAGTGCAAACAATTGCTCACATTAGCGATTCCATCTTTGATTTGAGAATACATTAATAAGACAATCGTCGTCCCTTCCATTACCTTGATGACAAAGCCAGTCTTAATCCTTCTTGCGTGTTACGCCCAAAGCCAGGATCTAATTGTTATCATTCTCGACGACCCCACACCCGTCTTGCTCTCCGAGCTGCTTCCTTAGCTAGTCCCCCTTGTATACATACGGAGGGCTTGATAGGTCTCCTACTTAATATTTATATAACCATAACGCAGTGTTTAAGAGCAATATCTTGTTCCTGCGGCGTAACTTCGGCGGAACGTTCGCGAAAACTAAGTGATACATAAAGTCGGGTTATCTTTTCATCTTCATTTACGATTCGGTCGGTATACGGAGACGGAGCGCGTCTTTAATGCTCGATCATTAACTCGATTCATTACATTCCGAAATTAGAAGTTCGCTTCTAAACATGTTCGAAACATATACATACAAACAAATATTTTTACCGACAACGCGTCCTAACAGAGAATAAATACAATACGCGAATCAAGCTAATAACCGAAATTACCTACGTCTAGAATATGCATACATGAGTACGTTGATTTGCATTATGTAATTGAATGTCAATTATATGGTATTTAGTTCTCAGTCACTGATTACTAGTATTATGTGGCCGTGCCGTCCTCGCGAAACCACCCGAAAAACAGACCCCCGCCCCGACGATCGAGGAACGGTAAACGTTGTTTTAATTGCAAGCCTACACAACGGTGACGAGGGAAGGTCCGCTTTGTTCCTGGAGCGAGATACTCTCTAACTACCAAGTTGGGCGAGGTGTTACCATGAGGACGAGGGAGTTAAATACTGATGTCAATGCGTGACAATCACCTACGCTCGCAATATTGCTACAATAACTATTCGCCGTTATCAGCGGTGATAAGGGCCATGAATGTGTTGTTATCTATTATTCGCAAAACTGTTATGCGCAGTAAAATTACACCACCTCTGTACATACATGTACACATGGACGTATAGGAAGTCAAAAATTTGGATCGCAGAATTCCATTATCCCTATCGCTAAACGCAAAACGCAAAACACACGTAATTCGACGAGGTCGAGGGCGCTCCTCGTGCAACAATGTCGTCGGTCGGATGTCGTCGCTATGCGTCCGATATGGACACAATCGACGCGTACGAATCGTTTACCAAGTTCGTCCTACACATGAGTAGTGACTGAGGTATTCCGAGCGGAATGTAAGGGTTTGAGCTTGCTTTGAGCAAGCAGCGTAACGAAGATGGAAGAGGAAGTCAATACTTGGACCTTGGACAAACTGATTTATTATTAGTCTGTGACTGGAAACAGGGATTGGGCGTTCACTAAGGGACACCGCACGCCATCTTGACTGACGTTTCATTTAACTCCTGCATTCGCTTGTCACTCAGATGGTTTGTAGTGCGAAAGTGTCCAACGTATCGTGGGCCCATCCATGTGCGATACGGCTAAATTACCTAAGTGTAGGTCCCCGTGTATTAATTCGAGTTTTTCGATGGAAAGTGGCCCTTTTTCGCGACTTGTCCGGATGCGAGGACGAGACCTAATGATTAATTGAATTTCCGTGTTGTTTTGGGGGGTAATGTGTCGCTCCTCGCCCTTTAGTTTGATTAATTCAAGAACGTATTCGATACGAACACAACAACATTCGTAGATTGCTCGCCCCGTTTTCATATTTACCGTGAACAAATCTTATTGTTCTCGATACTCTCTCATTAATCACTTCCATCGCATCAAACTAAGTCATTAAGCCGTTTGCTATTATCTCTTTACGCATATTGTATACAATACATATACATATGTTGTATGTATGTATGTATTTACTAAATGCATGCATATCTAAGGCGTGTTAGTTTGTTTAGGTAGTTATTTTTATAAACGAGACATCTATGTACTTACATACATGTGTACATATGTAGGTACATATGTACATCCAATTGTTAGTACATAATTGTTTAGTTAAGTAATACTAATACCTCGCTATTGCAACGGAACATGTTAATATTAATATCTATTATCTCTAATGTGTATATACTAAAATGTGATTATTCTGACAGATGACAACTAATAGCTTTGATGTTGATGGACACGGACCAGAGTTTAGTCGTTTACCGATTAGCGTGCATTATGCTAAACACCGCCGCGTTCTATATAGAGCTATGTGACATTCCCTAATCAATGGCATCGCACTAAATCACGCTGGCGGTAACACGGGCACGTACTACGCCGAACCGATACATGTATCAAATTCAACGTAATTGTCGGATTCCTTCCGACGACAAATACACCTAATTTGCTTTATTTTTTTCCTTCATCTTTGGAAAAACAACAACGACAATAACAATTCCCGACGCGCAACATCCACCTACGGAGAGTTTCGCCAAGATGTCTTCGTTCTGTTTTACTGTTTCATACAGTGGAAATGGACATTATTATTAAAACATCGTTATACAATCTATACCCCCGTTAAGCCATCAATCCATTAGCGTTTGGAAAATTGGTTATGATGCTGCTCTAATATTTCACGCAAAGTAAACGCGGTGGTGGATAAAGTGCAGAAAGATCGTGGCAAGCCATCGCGTGGGGATCATCAATCAATACACTTAATTTCATTTGAAAATTGAATAACGCCGTATTAAGCTTTGGGATAATATCGTGCCGGAGTGAAGTGGAGTCATCATGAAGAAGAACAGATTTTTGAAGAGTCCCTCGTAGGGCTGAATTGTCGTATGAAATATTACAGTAGAGATAACCTGCAAGTCATTCTAGCACATTAATAAAGTGGAGATTTTTGCCGGAATAGGGGCGTTACATCGTGAATCCTATCCGCATGTACCTACGAGGATCGTTCGATAAGATGAATGAATGAATGAATGAATGAATGAAGAATGAATGAGTGGTAGAATGAACGAGTGAATAAATTTGATTTTAAAAATTACATACTATTCAAGATTGGAAGGAACCACGTTGCCGTTGTAGGTGATATCGCAAATCGGTCACACCAGAGGGTACGTAACAACCAAGATGATGCCTAGGATTGGCGTGACGGTCCGTCAACAGAATGTCAACCGCACAAAGACGCCTACAGCCATCGAAGCGAATATTGCCGGCTGTCTAATTAATTGCTTTAATGAAGCTGAAACTGCTAAGAGCTCGGAACCGTTATTGAAGTGAAGAATCTAAGCACGCGCACGTTTGAAATAAGACCGACCGGCACCCATCTGGTCTGATGTTTTGTTTCTGAACATGGCACACAACGCGAACAATATTCCTCCTATACCTACATATGTATGTATGTATGTACCTACATATACGAGGGTGAAAGACGTGTTGACTCAAAGCACGTGTTTGCTGATACATAATGAAATGTACGTCATCGTTTGAAGATCATCAATAAAGCTCTTGTTATACATATGTAAAAAAATTACGATTTCAATGTTTTGGAATTCCTTTTTTTTCAATAATACGTTTTAAATTTATCTTTCTGCATGAATATTTGCTGCACTCGAGCTTCTAGAGATCATCAACCGAAAAATACGCGTATGATTCAGTTATGTATATGTATTAAAGGCTATTTGAATTGTTAGGGTATCATTTAACCCTTTGACATTCCCTATCCGTGTATTTATGTAACGATGTGTATTTGTGTACACCTATACTTACATATGTATATATGTAGCTACCGATTTACGGCATTGCCAGCAAAGTAGCGTAAATTTTTGAAATCCATAATCCTTACGCAACTACGTTCGTAAGTCGCATTGAATTTACGCTAGTTAACCCTTTTCAATGAATCTCGTTTAGGTATGATCGAAAAGAATGATTCGTTTTAACGTTTGAATTAGAAGAGGTAAATTTATATTTTCGTAAGTGATAATAGCATATATGATATATCTGTTGCAATATTTAAATTATACGCGTTTATTACAGCAAACGGCTTTACCGTCATTATACTTAGCTGCGTACAGAGGGCTAAACCTAAACGAATTCCGTTATACATATGTAGGTTATATGTACTACCAACGTATTACAGATATTAAGTAAGCCAATATAAGAAGAATTGAATAAAAATAATTGTGATATACATATGTCTGTATGTATTTATAAGAAGCCTGAATAGATAGAATTTCGATATTTATCCTAACCTATGTATATGTGTAGCAGTGACGTTTTCAAGTATGTACTTATAAATGGGAAGTTTCTGTTTCGAAAATGGAGAATTCTAGAATGCATAATCGCTGTGTTAAATTAATGGAAGAAAGTGAATACGTGATTGTTCAAAATAATAATCTCCGCACTTATTACCGACCCAATAGTTGTAGAGTGCCGCAGCAAGGTTCGGAGGTGTACATCGGCAATTTACCCCGCGATATGTTCGAGGACGAACTAGTACCGATCTTCAAAGCTCAGGGTACCATTTGTAACATGCGTTTAGTAATCAGCCACGATGGATTTAACTGCGGTTTCTGCTTCGTACAGTATTACGTACCGCATCACGCTCAACGTGCGTTGTTGAATATCAACGGTTTGGAGATAAAGCCAGGTCATCGTGTGACTGCGAAAAATGCTATAGAAGCACGTCGAGTTTACATCGGCGGATTACCCAGAAATAAAACATTCGTCGAAGTTTGGGCAATGTTGGAAAAATATGTTACTGGTATACAGAACGTAGTCATGTTCCCGGACAAACACGTTCCGTACTACAATCGTGGCTTTGCTTTCGTCAACTTTACTACACGCAGAGATGCCACTGAAGCCATGAAAAAATTATGTCGCGGTGAACTTTACATGTGGGGTCGTAACATCACCATCAACTGGGCCATACCCCAAATCGATACCAATCCAGCCGTTATGACACGCGTAAAAGTATTGTTTATAAGAAATTTGGGCTTCAACATCACGGTTGCCGATTTAGAAAGATTCTTAGAAAGATTTGCCGGCTCCATCGCCAAGATACGTCAAATTGACGACTACGCTTTCGTCCACTTCAATACCAGGCACGCGGCCGAGCTGTGCTTCGAGGCTATAGCTGGTAAAGTCTTAGGCGGTAGCATAATCGAAGTCACCTGGGCCAGACCGAGATTTTACAAGAACCTCTGCGAGCTCGTCAGGGCGGCCAGAGCTAATCGCTTCTTATAATCGCTTTGGTAAATACGTATGTATGTATGTAAATGTAACATTTATTATTCGTTCTTGTATTTAATTTTAACTTAAAAAAATATGTTTCTTTGAATTTGTGTTTTATATATTTTTGCGAATAAAGAATTTTGAAATTGAGTACTTAGATTGTGTGAAACAAGACAACAGACTTCCCTGTCTATGTATGTATGTATTGGCATTCAACAGATATTACACGTGTATTCTGGCATACATACCTAATTGCAATATTATCAACATCTGTAATTCGTTCATGAAACAAAATCGAGTAAGTTTGTTGCAATTTGAAAAGGTAATAATGGGGAGATAGGAAATTTATTACGGCAGACGTGAATAAAAACGTAATACTACCCCCCATCAATTCGTGCTCGTTAACAAATTGACGCTTCATTACACTTGCTACCCCACTTTTATCGGTTAGTAGCGTTGTCATTAACAAAGCAATTAGTAACGTCGGATTGTCCTTGGCGTACTCGGGACGGTAAGGACACCTGGGACATGAAAATTCGCACCTATACGAACACGATACGTTGTATTATGTTACCCGAATCATGCAGGATTTAAATGAACATACATTTATGCAAAGTAAGACCTATGTATAGGTACTACTAACTGACACGTCCATACTTATTTATGGATATTCTTTAACGCCTCGTTTGGACTGCAATTTAGGGAATTTCGTAAGTATCCATAAATCACCGCGTGTGTTCTTTTAAAGTTCTACATTCGGACAGCAATCTAACAGAAGTTTATTACAGTTTCACACTCAAGTATACGAGTATACCATTCTTTAACGCATCGGTTTTCTTGAATACACTTCCCTATATCCATGATTTATTTTAAACGAACGTATGTACCTACTTACATACATACATAATGAATTATAGTTCGAGTCGCGTTATTCCCATTGTTAAGCGGACATATAGGTAATCGTAAAAATGTGGAAATATTAACTAAGTATGTTTAAACACTTACGTTGCTCGTTTTGTACAAAATGTTGCATCCACCCACCGCCAATCCTGCCGCCGATCGTTTCTGAAATAAAATAAAACTGTATCAATTTGATGCACAAAAAATACCTCTATCTGTTTCAAACTCGAACGAGACGAGATTTCGTTATAATTTGATTGAAAGGGGCGGTGAGTTAAAAGAACGTATTAAAATGGGAGACATCTCCTTTGATTATTTGCAAATTGTCTGCTATTCGATGTAAATTACTTTCTTATTTAATTTGCAACATTCTTTGGTATGAGAAGCGATATTGACTTAATATCTAATTTACTAAAACTTACGACACAAATTATTTATCGAAAACACCTTACTACACGATTCCGAATTTCACCCTATAAAGGGTTACTATAATCGAATTGTCGCGGTGCCTTTCGCGTAGTTAGTAGGTAGGTACCTACATGTATAAAAGCCGACTTCACTGCCAAACCCATTAAATATTCGAAAGGATGCTAAGCTTAGTCTACGTCAAACATTCCCATCAGAGCCGGTGGTCATCGATTTACGACAAATTAAATCTGCCAATTTTAGCCCTTCCATAGGGCAGTAAGACGGAATCGGACAATAAGGACAGTCCATCGTCTATAAATGAGTTAAACGGTTTCAGGTTTAGTGGTAGTAAAATAACAGAACAAAGGGTAATTTTATAAATACGTCAGGCTACGGTTACAGTTTAGTCGAAACGGATTCGCCCAAAATTCTACGTAAATTGTGTGTAAGTTTGTAATTATACACAGAGAAGAATAATTCGATTAAAACTGTACCATGGATATAAAAAGAAGAAAAAGAAAGCGTCGTCTCCTCACAATCTACCAAAGACTGACTCTTTTGCTGCAACCCCAAGCGACTATAAGTTACGTATAAATTTTTTTCAAGGTGTCCAATCACGATAAAGTGGGAGTATTGTAGCGGGTACAATGTTCGGAGACGAGGCCTTCCGATAGCGAATACTTTCCAACTGGTATATATGCTACATCGGGGATGTTTGCATAAACAGTAGTAATTGTAGATATTTTTCGAAAATCCGATTAGAAACTTACACGTTATACAAATATAATTCTACAGAATTATTTAAAAACTATTTTTAAAGATATTATATTTATAATAATATTTTAATACGATTCGAAACTTGGAAAAAAATTAATAAATCGTAAATTTGGGGGTATTCTATGGCAGGTAATTTAATTCTTACAAGTTTGTCATATCGGGGAAAATTTAAATGAGGTTATGTTACGTAGCAAAACGTCAGTGCGGTACGGAAATAAACAATATTTTTTTACCCTGTCGTAATTATTTCACCCCCATTAAGTTTTATCGAGACGTTAAAAGATAATTAATATTGAATAATTTGGATTCTAACCTGAGGGGTGTTAAATATTCGCCTGGTAGAAAAAAGCATTCGTGCAATTAAAGCGAAAGGGTGCGCAATCTGTAGTGATGTGATGTCCGGCTTATTTTCGAAAATTTAAAAAGGTCACTATACGGTAGGTATGCGTATACATGCAGTGCTTCGAACGCAGTCGGGGGAAACTTAATTTCGAGGACAATCACCATTATGGATACGATTTCCAGAATATTTGTAATATGTCCGTTTTCGGTGGCAGATATAGGGGTAAGTTAATGTCGTTGCGCCCGAGGTAAATGCCTAGCACGAGTATACATAGTACATACGTAGGTATACGTTTGATTACATCAGAGGAGGACATTTAAATTCTTGTATCTTGGTGTGTATTTTTTCCCTCTTTTAAATATGTATGTGTTTAAATTGTAGTGCCGCTACTATATAATAGATGGCTCTGGAAATGCTCTCATTACGTACAGCAGTAAACGAATTTGTAGGGAATAACGGGAATAACATAATAATACATGATTGATACAAAGTGTAACAAAGAGTTCGTCGGTGCAGGCATTAAAACGGAAACATTATAAAATACGATACATTCCATATCTGTTACCGACTTTAACTGAACTGCAGCCTGTTACAGATTTAGTAATAGGTATAAATTGTACTCGATCATAAAACTGCACGTTCAAATTAGATTGGCGTACATGCGTTATCTTAGCGGGCATCGCATTTGGAAAGTTTAATTGCTGAGTTAACTACGGCAATGTCCATTACTACCGTTTAACGATGAAATGTATATGTAGAGGTATATAAGCTGGATTACGATGGGGTACGTATTTACGACCTATTCTATTAAACTTTTGTTTTGTTTACAATATGCTACCATGATTCTAAATACGTATGTTTGTGCGCAAAAATGACAAACTTTTACAATCCTGTACATATCTATGAATAGATTACAGAGTGCGAAATCCTCTTCCGCACACACGCGATTTGCGTATTCACAGCGTGAGAAATTTGAATGACAGAGTAATCCCTTACTGACACGGCCGATCTTCGTTAATAAATGACCAACGGCTACTGGATGCAAATACATGTAAATGCGCCGGGCGGTGAAATAAAGAAAACCACCCTTGGACGCGTTGTTTTCAGGTTGGAGAAGCCCGTAACCCATCAACCGACCCCTATATCTATCGCATAGTCCACATACCTACCTACCATTATCCGGGACACGATGAAAAAAAAAGATCAAATCGGCATTAGTACGTGACATCGGTGTATTAGTGAGTAGGGAAATCGGACGTCCGTAGATTTGAATGTTTTTTACGATATTCGACGAGTGTTAGAAGATAGGATACCTTCTAACACACGCTAATATTTCAGCAAGTAAATTTACGATCATGCCTCGTATATAAAATTCTACGTACATATTTTTTTGATTTTTTTGTGCGGCAATACAGAAATAAAACAGCACTACGTCTTCCTTTTCCAATTATCCTTCCATTTTAAGTTGCGATTGTATCGTGCCATTCACATTCTTAACAATTTAGAAAAAAAACATGTTAAATTACTTTTTATGTTTGATACTGGTAAGTAAATTTCTGGAAATATTACTAAAAACATTTGTTTAAAATTACGATTTGTAGTGCATGATAATTACGACATGCTCTTGCAAGGATTTTTTTCTGCACGATTACAATCTACAAGCATTTCTGTCGGAGAAGTTCCTGGATGTAAATCGAGATTTAAACATCGATATAAAAGAGCATTCAATCAAAAGAAAAGGTACCTATTACTACATTTAATTCTGTAAGCATGTATGTATGTACATTTGATATTTCATTATTTTAGATATACACGAACATCTTGAGGTTTTATCGTACGAAACGTCCCTAATCGGTAAGGTGGAATCACTCCATTTATTAAAATTATTTAATAAAAGTTATATTAATAATGGCTCATCATTAAATGAAATAATTCCGAGCGAAATACATTTTGTTCTGAATGAAATTCAGAATTTTACTGCAATCAATCATGAAGTAGATTTTATTAGGGTAAGTACGACGACAGTACTTCCGCAGAAATTATTATAGGAGTATCATTTTTCCAGACAATTTATTACGATAACAACGAATTTATCGCGAGCTGTTTACGAGACGGGATATCTAACATATACCTGGCCACTAATATATACGAGGTTCGATTAAAACAATTCATTCAAAATCGCGGAAGGGTTGTCGATTCAAAATTTTTCATCAATAATGGAGAGTTATATCTGATAACAGCCAGCAATTTAGGCACATCGTTATCGATCACCTCGTAATATGCTGATATTCTACATTGAGAGCTGCCGAACTATTCTAATCTGGATGAAATATGTTTTAGACTTTACAAATGGTACGGCACGTATTTCGATAGGATCGCAGAAGTGTTATCGGAAAATATCAACTCAATCTACACGTTTTCCGATGGAAATACTGAAATTATCGTCATTTTGCAAAACGCCACACGATCGCTGATCTACTCCATGAACTATGACCGTTTAAGAAAAATACAAATTTTAAAAGATGTAGATTTGTGTTATGCCGCCAAATACGAGTTCAACAAAAATACGTATCTAGTTGTTTTCAACCGACAATATCATTCTACTGTGTATAAGTGGAAAGGAAAGACTCTCTAAATTCACTTGTGTAACTTATAATATTTTCAAGTTCTTTTTTTTTCAGAATTGGAATTAATTTACGTCGATGATTATCCGACATCCATAGGTATCGAAAAAATTCATCCGAGTAATGACAATAGCGTTCCCATGTTATTCACTGGAACACGGGTAAAACATCCATACATAGATTAGAGCACCCTTATATCTTTTAATTTTAGAAAGAAATCGTCGTCTATAATCCAATTAGTTTCAACTTACTCGCAAATTATACACTAGAAGATCAATTCTTGAAGATCTACGAAATGAATACGATCACGATTAACCGCGGAGATAAATTCTTTTTTTATTTCTTGGCCCAACTAGAAAATGGGACCGCTGTAATGAATTCAATGCAGTTCGTACTTCATTCAACACAAACGGAAGATAAAATTCGAGAAAATGTTTTAAATGAATGTTTAACCGATTTAAAAAGCGTACTACAACGTGATGGAAAATTGTTGAGTAACATGATAGAATCCGATTACGGCGCGAATATGCCTTTAAGAGAGAACGCAACCGAACACGAAATCGACAATTCCAATCCAGCCGTTCAAGAAAGCATATTTAATTTGGACATATCAAACAAGCTGAACGAAATTGCCGAGATTCTCGACGAAATCCAACCTAACGTAACAGATTTATTTCGAACGGATGTAGGAGTATGGATTAATAAGACATTACAGCAGTTATGGAATCGGTGGTTACTAATTTATTACTTTCAGATCTTCGATGGCAGGGTGACTGTTGCTGGAAGTTTAACGGCTACCACTTTAAAAGGTGATAACATCAACTTGGAAAAACTGAATTCGAAAAAATGGTCACCACAGCATTGGTTATCGTACAACATCCCGCAAACTATTACCGGGTATACGAAGGGAAAACATTTCGTCATCCAAAATATAACGATGCCTACTGATACTATCTTCAAAGGTATGTATGCATTAATATTAATTTCGCAGATATGCATATACATACATACATATACATATCCACCTATGTACATATTTCAGATGTTTTACTTCTAAACGGCAATCAACAATTTGAAGGACGTATTACTTTTAAAACGTTACATTCAACGGATGTTTACTTCAACAGAATTAACGGAATCAATTTGGAGGACTTGTACGTCAAAGGAGACCGTAGAATAGTCAAAGGCATCAAACGATTTGATCTATTCAAATGCGTCAACCTGAGTCTTTCCACTTTAAACCAGGTTCGAATTTGTTGTTTAAATCTGAAATTCTGAATCTGATGACGAATCGTTGTTTTTAGAGAGACGCGTTCGATTATCTGAAACGATTTACTACAACTCAACATCGACACTATAACAATTCTGAGGTCGCTATTAAGGATCTACAGGTCGAAAATATTAACAGTATTCACTGGAGTACGTTTGCAAAGTCCTTGTTTCGAAATGGGAGTAGTAATAAAATTACTGGACGTTTAACCATAAAAAAATTACGAGTAGGAAACATAAAGGCGATCGCAATCAACGATATCAACCCTAACAATATGCTGACAGCCTCGACAAATCAAAATATCACATCTAAAATATACGTTAATAGTATACGCGCTAACGATTTCAGTTGTCCCGACATCAACGGTGTAAATATGGCAACGGATGTCATCGCGTTGTTTGATACGGAGAAAACGATTGCAGGTTTGGATCATCTTAAAAAAAATTGTCACAATACACATATATGTACATGGATATTTTTTACGGGTTTCTAGGGCCGGTAACGTTCGATAACCTGCTTATATTGAAGGATCTACATCTGAACTACACGGAATCGAAAACTGCTAGAAATAATATCGTTCAAAATAAGAGACACGAGATGCAGCAGATATACAAGAAGGTTAAAATTATCGGTAACGTCAGTATAGATAACCTCATTTTCCAATCAAATTCCACTCTCCACGTTAACGGAAACGAATTCAATATGGCAAGCGATATTAAAACTAAATACTGGCTTAAACGTACGCCGCAAGAAATAGCCGAACCTGTAACAATTCAAAAGCTGGTCGTCCCAGATCTTAAAACGAAATTTTTAAACGGTTTCGATTTAAGTGAATACATGCTGAATGATTTGGGGGACAAACCGCCCACAAGGTTCGCGTTCGATAATCTAACCGTACTTGGAAATATTATCACTGACTCTGACGAAGAACATTCTCCAAATTTAACGAAAATAAACGTAAATGCAGTCAAATTAACTGGCAGGTATTTAGAATAAGATTTTCCGTTAAAGTTTCAATCTTGGAACGTATTTTTCAGCTATGATATCGCCGGAAGGAAGATATTTAAAAATAATCTCACTGTCAACGCCGCCAAAATTCACGTTTTGGATGATGTAGATACGACGGACGCCTTGCATATTCATAAGAGAAAGATGAGCGGCAAAAAGGAATTTGAGAGCTTAATTATTAAAGGGGATCTAAACGTTGTTGAAACGAGTTACATGCATCACATCAACGGCGTCGCTTTGAATTCCATATACCAACGATTCTTATCGACAGATCATAAAACCGAGATGGAATCTTTAAAAATGAAGAGTGTCACCGGTATGTCAATTTGTCTCATACACGTACTTAGTACACGCGATATGTAATTATCTTCCATTGACGATCATTTTTTTTTAGCCGATATATTAACTACGACAACGTTAAATAATCAAAATTTAAATAAATTCATATTGAATCTAGACGACCTTCACTCAATTGGAGAATTAACACAAGTCGAAATAAACGGAAATATTACCGCTGAAAATATTCAAAATTTAACGTTGTTAAATGGTATCAATTTCAATATTATCAGGAAAAAGGTAAATGAAATTAATGAGCAATAAATCGCAGTAGGTAGGCAAAAGGATTAATCAACATTAATCGTTCCAGATCGCTGGAGATCCGGTAATGACGGGTAATACAAAATATTTGGGAGATGTTTATATTAAAAACTTAAAAGTTTCTAATATAAACAATATACCAATGCCAGAGCTAACGAGTAATTTATTGTATAAGCATCTCCGCAATCATATAAAGGCCAAACAGTACTTTAGAAAATTACGAACACGTACGAAACGAAAATTACACACAATGACACTTTAATACGAAATTTTTCATTATTTTAGCTTCATTAATTTGCGATTATATTAATAACATAGACACGCGAGATTTCGTCGATGTAAACGCAAGAAAATCGCAAAGTGTGATCTTGAGGCATCCGTTACGGTTGGAGGGGACACGATTTTTAACATCCCTACGAGGTAATTTACCTTGCGATATTCACAAACTCGTCAAATGCATCAGAAATCCTCCAACAAGATATTGGTCATCGATAAAAATCCTCAAGAACACAACTATCGAAGATCCACTGCACGTCTTGAGTCAGATATTAAAAAATTCTGTCACCATTGGCGGAAGGAACAATATAACAGCCCCCGTAAGTTAGACCGATCCGTTTACAATCAGACTTGTTGTTGTAGGTTGCTTCTTTCGTTTTAGGTAACGTTTTCACGTGTTACCGCAAAACATGTTTACACCAACAAGCAAATAAACAATGTCGACGTCGAAGAAATATATAACGACGCTTTATTAAGATCAAATAATGACGAGGTGAACGTTATACATATCTAATGAAACTCGTGCAATTTAAACGTTAAATGAATTTCGTTTCAGTTGATAAATTCTACCAAGGTTTTTAAGAGATTAACTGCAGCTGGGGTGGCGGTTAACGGTAACGTTAACGTAACAACTGTTAACAAGTTACTGATGAAAAGAATCGACGAGAGCATTATATCTAAAGATGAAATCCGTCGTAATGTCGCCATCAAAGGTCGCAAAATTTTCAATAGCGGCTTAAAGACCGACGTACTCTATGTAAAGACGATCACGAATTTGGATCCGAATAATCTTGTTAGTACAGATAAGCTAAGACCGATACCGTACGCATCTTTCGATAATTTACACATCTTACACAATTTCGACGTACACCAAATCAACCAAATCAATTTCACGCCGTTCTTAGAAGGTCGCTTGTTAAAAAGTTCTCCGTCCAAACAAATTCTAACTGGAATCTATTACTTCGATAATGTAACCTTAAACGGAGAATCTAAAACATCCTCCATTAACGACATTGATCCTAATGACCTTGTATACGATACCGGTCTTCAAATTATACCGGTATCAAAAGAATTCAGCGAAAACCTAACCATCTACGGGAATGTTACGATCGATTCTGTAAACGGAGTTAATCTGGCCGAAAGATACGAGAATGCGATATTTATCGATCAAGACGATATAGACGTGGAAAACATTGTTTTTGATGAAACAGCACGAATCCGTAATATATCGACGAGAAATTTGAACGGTATCCCGATTGAATCCGTCAAAGCGATACTCCAATCAGAAACGCTGAAAATTAAGGCCAATATTGCACACGATACCATCGATAAGATTCGAGACGTCCTCGAAGCAAATCTGAAAATTGCTGAACGTTAGCACTAAGTGATAAGTTTACGCAATAAGAAATAATTCAATAGAATTTTTATATTTCAGATCTTCCAAGCCAGTACATGTATCTCGATAAATATTACGATCTAGAGATATCCATTCCGAACGCTGTACAAGCGGAATTAATCCAAGTAAACGGTCATGCCATGATTCACGTGTTGAGCGAGGAACCAGCGTATACTTGCGAATTATCTCCTTACTGTAAATGTTTAGTCCAAAATACGATCCAATTCACTCCGGAACTGTCCGTCCATTTATTCGCCGATAAGAACAACCAAAGAGTCTACAGTTATGATGACAGTTTGTTTACGATTCACGTAACAACCGACAGCGTAAGCTACAGTACGAATTGTAGAAAGTAAGTGCCATCATTATTTTCATCATATTTTTCCACTTTCCATTCTCTTATTAAACTAGACTGAACACATCGTCATCCGCGGAATACACGACTATAACTTGGATTAGCAAGCTAAACGGCCATTCGTTCGTGTTTAGCGGTGACAATATTAACGGTTATATTGCCGACGTAGATTTCTTCTCGTTCGCTAATTACATCTATATAATCCTTAATAAGTTATATGATATCGAAAGCGAAGCGAACGAATCACATTGCATCATCCTAAGATTTAATAAGGACACGGTATATTCCCATCGAACAGCGCACGGGTTGCCAATTAATGATAGATGATATTTTAGGATCAGATTGAAGTAATTCAGAAACTTCAGACTACCCCGTTCGGAATCATACATGTCCACCAAATGAACTACGGTAGTATCAACTTGATAATCGGAAATGCTTTCCTATATAAAAGAATATCTACACATACGGGTACGACAATGTATAGATTTGATCCTGAAAAACAAGCAGTAAGTATTCGATCATCGATTTTTAATGCTCCTCCTAATTCTCCTTACAACATACCTATGTATCTACATCATCCATTCATTCAATCATTGATTTTTTAGTTTGTGATTTTGCGTAAGATTCATGGAATTCATTGTTTATCGGCAAAAAGCATCGAGATAGACCGTAATCACTTCCTCATTTTGGCGCAGAAAAACAAAAACATCGCTATATGGAAATACGATGATGTACAGAAAAACTACTTTTTCTACCAAAATTTCATGCTAAATTCTCCAGCAACAAGTGTATCACCCTTCTACGCGGAAGGTCCCCGTACAAAAATTCAATATTTATTCATTCAAATCAACTAATCTACATTTTTTTCAGATGGCTTTATATTAGCTGTTACCCAAGAAGGAAGCTTTTACGTTTACGGTTTTAGATATATCGAAGGGTGGAAATTGCTATCGCAAGGCGAAATGGAAGGTTTGCGTTTATTAACCCCTTTCAAACAAGACGGACGAACATATCTCTTCGCGCCAATTTCGGGAATTAGTTCCCTGTTTATTCTAAATGAACAAGGTCGAGATTAAATATCTTGTATACGTACATACATACCTACATTTTTCTATAATCTAAGTATTTATTGTATATATCTGTGTTGTTTTTGTATATTCTGAGATATACATATATGTAGGTAAAATATTCATTAAATTCTCGTTTTATTCCAAATGTGCGTATTTTTCGGAAGAAATTGTATCAGGTTCCGAGAAAAATTAGAGAGTTTCTTAGAATAAACAAACGAAGAAACAAACTAACTTCACCCAAAATAAGAGCTAACGTCGGTTAGTCACCCACCAATCAAATCCGCGGATTTGAATCGGAGTTTGCGCATTGCCCTCTTATCCACGCTTCTATAAAACATATCAATATGGCGTCGAATGCGATTTGTTGAGCAATTGTTTTCATACTCGCCGGCGAATTTCCAGGAAAAAATAGCGATAGTCCATTGAAATACGTAATGAATACCCGGAACTCGATTAGAAAGAGCACCTCCCCAACGGTCTCTGAACGATTACGCACGAAAAGGGTAAGCAATAGATTCTTACTATGTATCCCTTTTTTTTTTGTTCCCATGTTTAATTATTGTAATGGTAGTGTACCCATATATGTATGTAGGTTTGTCACGACCTTGCACGATTACTACACATTATATTTCATACAAAACAAACAGTATTGCTTATATTTAATTGTATGGAATTTTGTAGGAACTGGAGGTTATGAAGTATAAGCCGTGTCCACCAACACCTAGGAGGAAAGATTATGTTACTGAATATTTGAAGAGAAAAATCGACTCTAAAGGGGATGGAATTGCTAGACCGATCTATTTTAATTATCCAAGTATCCTTTTTCAATTATTCTGTAAACCACTTCCGTATTTAAATTTATAATTTTCTTTAATGTATTGAACAGCACGTTTAAGCAAATATTATGACCCCAAGAGGACATCAACCTATTTTCGACAATTATATTCTGTGGGGGAGTGTATTGGTGAAGGTTCATTTGGTATCGTCTATAGAGCACGTAATCGAGAAAATAACAAGTATTACGCTATAAAGATGACAAAATGCTATGTAACTGTGCTGCCTAACTATGATGAAATTCGCTGCCTGGAAAAGGTTGGTGTACATGAAAATTTGGTGCGATATTATTTTGCATGGCAGGAGAAGGCGGTGATCTACATGCAATTGGAATTGTGCGCCTTAAGTTTGGCAACTTATACCAAGTACTATCATAAACTGTCTAATCCGCAGCTTTGGAATATTTTTATTGATATGTTGAAAGTAAGTTTATACACGATTAAATTATACGTATTTACATATGTATATGTAATTTGAAATTCATTTTTTTGCCAGGCTTTAGAACACCTTCATAGCCGCAACATAATCCATCTTGACATAAAACCTGATAATATAATGATGTCTAAGGATGGAGTATATAAGTTGGGTGATTTTGGCATGCTCAGAGATTTAAACGAGGTATACACATTACTGTTTCATTATATTTGTATCCATAAAGCTTAAACATTTTTTTAGCCCACTCTAGTAAATGGATTGAGATCCTCCAAAAATTCGGAAGGCGATGCTAAGTATTTAGCAAAGGAAGTTCTTCAAGCAATATACACTCCTGCAGCTGATGTTTTCTCCTTGGGTATCTCTATGCTAGAGTTAGCATGCGACATTATCCTCCCGGGAGACGGACCGATGTGGCATTATTTGCGAGACGGCACATTTACCAGCGAATACTTTAAATGTTAGCATAATATGGATGCCGTGTCATGTAATGAATGATGAAATTCATAAGTTTTTTTTTT
>SMLS01021997.1:0-31086 GCA_004785975.1 Popillia japonica | reverse complement strand
GTCTTCAACAAGCTCAAATCAGATAATCGGTTTCCAATAGCAAATACAATATCTCTTTTATACAGCTTGGTACAGTTGCTTGCGATAAGCTTGGTTCAGAAGTCATTTGCCTCTACCGTGGATGACACATCGAGTTACAGTGACCTTCTGACTTTTCTCATCCAAATCAGCCGTCATTTTGTAATTAATTATGTAGATATCACGAGCCTGTGAGGATTAGTGCAAATTGCTGGGTGTTACAAGTTATCTAACTCAGCATGTTGCAGCAATGTTGGAAGGTATATAAACAAAAATTGAAATTTTACAAGGTCGAGAATATTTCTGACTAAATAAGTACAAAACAAACGCTCATTATTCCAAATTCAATAAATATCCATTCAAATACGAAAACAAAAAACAGCTTTTAGACGAAGTGGCAGTATTGCACATTGATGTTATAAATGTTTAAAGCCGTCAGTCTGAATATTTACGCATATCAATTATTATTTCTTATTTACATTGTTTTGAGTAAACATCCAAGTTTATTTATTTCTAAATACCAACATCATTGTGCTCGTTTTTATTAATAGCACTGCCATACCGCCAAAATGACTTCATCTTATATTTTTGGAACAGCCGCAGCTAGAGCGACCTAAAATATCCCGAAATCTCCTGTAAGTTATACATAAAAACGGAGCCCAACCGAGACGAAACACTGCACCGTTTATATCAATAAAACAGGCTTTTATTGCAGGACAATATTCGCACAACTATCCCAAAAGGTTCCGTTGCCGCGAAATATAAATTGAAATTATCATAATCCAATGTGGAAAAGGGTGATTTCACGCTTCCTTGCGGGAATTCACAAATTTTCGCCTAAATCCCCACGAAAGCCTCCTGATTTTCGACTGAGGGACCTTCGACCGTATAACGTGACGCCACTATGTCGCAGTCAGCGGTGGGGAATGGTGGCGGTCGTAACCCCCTTTTAACCGGGATCCTAGCTCGGTTCGCTATACACTGGCCTCCCTGCCGCCCCTTAACAGCTCCACAGCTAGCTAACACATGAGCCCTTCTATTATTTGTATTGTCCGGGTCACTCGCTCCAAAACTCCTCTCACTTCATTATCGTGCTTTATTCTGTTATCGTCGTTATTTGCGCTTCCGTATTTGCTTAAATTAATTAAATAGCGCGTTCAGTAACACACGCTGCGGTTACGATACGGTATGAAAAATTGCGTAGGTGTGCTGGTACCCTCTGCTTCACGGTGTTTATAATTTGATTGTTTTACCTGTGCATTGTTATACTATAGGATAGGATTTCTTTCATATAATTAAATGAGGACGCTCTTTACAACTTAATAAATAGCCCGTTTTGAGCAGCACCCCTCGTCAACTTTAATTTATTCCAAATATAACAAAAATATTCCCTTTTTAGTAGTCAGACTAATTGATTAGTTGTCATTTAGTGGTCGAACAGTGTACAGTACTGTACAACAAAAAGCAACCACTATTACAGATTAGTAAAATAGAAAATGCATTTAGCAACGTTTAAGAAATAAGATATGTATTCTTATGTATGACACCCCACTGATCATTCAAGGGAAGCTACACATACACTTTTTGCCTAGATAATGAGATTTCCCATTTTATTTATTCAGTAGAGGTAGTGAGTGCAATGGATTTACATAACAGACGCATGGGGAGAGACGAACGCTCCCTGGATGATATCCTCGCATGGACTTCCAGGTGAAGGCTGAAGATTAACGACTCGAAATGTGTAGCGCTTAGATTCACCAGGCGACGTCGTCCTCCACCTGATAACATCTTTGTTAATGACTTCAGACTCCCCTGGAACCGCTCGGTCCGATATTTGGGGATGGAGCTAGATTCTCGTCTGACCCTGAGCGATCACACCACCAGGTCCTTGGAGAAGTTTGTCAACGCCCGTAACTTCCTCTACCCGCTGTTATGCCCAAAAAGTGTCCTCTCATTAAGAATAAAAGTCCTACCCTACTACACCTTCATGCGCCCTATTTGTACACATGGTTCCCTGTCCTGGTCCAGTGTGGCCAAAATTCACCTTAAGCCCTTGGAAGCCGCCCAGAATTAAGTCCTGCGACTGATCACCGGGGCGCCGTGGTTCGTCAGGAACCAACAGCTGCGGGACGACCTTGGCGTCCCCTCACTCCAGCAGTTCGCCACCACCCTCTCGCAGAAGACGATGGAGAGGCATCGGCAGATCCGAAAATCCCCTGATACCGCGAGTTGCCAACCTGGACCCGGACAGGTCCCCACCTAGAACCGCAGTTAGAAGGGCCATGGCGATCTCGGACGAGATCTGCTGAGCTGACAACGACATCCCTCAACACCAGCTCCAACACGGACACCGAGACATAGCCACCCTCACACCTAGCAGTTGGAGTTTTATGGAAGAATAAAGGGCCTAAGGACTCCCGTTCGGCCTTAGCACAGCGAAGAAGGATCATCGTAGAGACGAACGCAACGAATATCTGCAGAACAATAGGGTGGATTTGGCTAAACCAAAAATCCTCCGAAGGCCAAAACCTTTCTTATTTGTTTTCCATATTGCCAATTATAAATTGTTGCCAACGATAGTGATACTCATTACTATAGATTATTTTGCAAACGTGGCTCTCGGGTTGCTATGTGCAAGAGGAGTAGGTTAAATAGATCTTAATTACGTGTAGAAATAATCCCAAAAACTTCTGTTACGTATGTGGAGAATTCACCATCCAAGGACATAAACGGAATATTACGGTTTTAATCAAAAATTTATATTTTCACTATTTTGATCTAAAAATTAAAGATCAGGACAAGGAATGGGCTCCTTACATTTTCTATGCATGCTGTGTCAAGCGCTATGCCATTTTCAAGACCTATAATTTGGCATGAGCAAAAGGACCATTTGTCTGATTACTATTTTTGGTAATATTTGTCGTCTTTAGAAGACGAAATTCACTTAGTAAATAAGTCAGAACTAAAGGTCCTTATTTGAGATATGAATTTATCAAAAACACAAGCAGAAAACTAGGACCCAGACAGCAACAACTGGCCTATAGTTTTCAATATCAGTTTGCCTTACCATTCGACTGCGAGGAATGGCCATATTTTACGACACTCTAGAAGTCTCAAAGTCGCTATTAAAAGATGAGCCCAGTTCAACATTGACAGAAGCTATGAAAAACAAGAGATTATCATAAGGTCCAATAGTCAAGCAGCCATCTGGGCACTGAACTCAAATATTATCAGCTCCAAGATGGTTTGGGAGCATCTAGAGAAAGGACATAGACGTAGACAAAAGTAACAAGGTCATTCTAGGAAAAGAAACAAAAATCATACTGGAAAAGCAGAAAAGTAAAGTAGAGCAGAAAAAATCCAAATACTGGGAGAATCTCCATGGTATGGAGACAATCTCAAACTCTTTTGTAAAAGGAAAATATAACCAAAGAAGATCTTCAGAATGCATGAACCTCAATAAAAACTATATTCGTATACTGACAGGAATCCTATCAGGTCTTTGCAAACCGAATGGACATCTAAGTAGACTTGGATTAATGAAAGAAGCCGAATCCCATCCCATCCATCTACTCTCAAACTGCTCTGCATTGTGTAACTCAAAAGTCTTGTACCTAGGAGCATATGTATATGGAGCATATAAGAGAGGAAATTACCGAATGTGGACACAATAGAATTTTCAAGTCCGAGTGTATTATTATCACCCTAATGCTACATACATACATACTTATCGTTGTATATTTTAGTTTAACAAACGTGTACACAAAGATTTCTAAAACGAAAATTCAAGCTAAACCATTACCGACTATCAAGAGAGTTTTAACGGCATTTGGGTACGGGTACTTGTCATTACATAAGCATGGTATTTGACGATAAATTTGATAACCTTCAAAATACATTAATATGGCAGAACGTTTGTAAGAACTTTGTAAGAAAGAGCAGAGATAATGCTCACATGTGGCGATAATAAGTATAAGACATGCAGAAACGTAGCTGCGCCTTTCAAAGAAAAGCATCCGAATAAAACCGTTAGCTATTCTGCAGTATCCCGAATGTTGCAAAAATTTAAACAAACCTAATTCTTTAAATGTTTAACAAAGTGTAATTGAGAATCCTAAATTATCTGTGAGGAAATGTGCAACTAGTTTTGGATTACGTAAATCAGCAGTACATAAAGTATTAAAAACAAACAAGTATACTACATATAATGTCCAAAATTTTCCAGAACGAAATTATGACCAGCGTTTAGAGTTTTCCTTCATGATACAAGGGGAAATAGAAACAGATAGAACATTCATTAAAACGATATTAGCGACATTCACCACAAATGTTGTAGTTTGTTCACAAAACTGTCGTTGGTGGTCTCAAGAGAGTCCACATTTCAGAATGGAGTGTAACAACCAATATTCACAAAAGGTAAATGTTTGGTGCGGAATTTTGGATAGAAATGTGGTTGTGCCGTATTTTTTACTGAATTAGAAACTGAATTTGGCAACCTACCGTTACAAACGTTCTTTGTGGTTTGCAGAACAGAATTTGGGTAGCAATAACGCAATTAAATAATAATCCAAATTTGCTGCAAAAGGTCGTCTGGAACGATTGCAGACGTACAAATTTATGTATTGAGCGAGAGGGTCATCATATCGAGTGATGCTTGTTTAAAACTTTTTTTGTACTATCAAGTATTATAGAGCATTTCTATTGTTTGCAGAGAAATTTTATTTGTTTTAACGGGTAAATGAGTTTTAAGTGAAGCACAAACTCTTATAAAGAGTAATTCTTTTTTTGAAAAATAAACCATAAAAATATTTTCCCTTTGATGCAAACTTTGCTGGACACGTTGTATACTAGAATGTAGATCCTATTCTTCCATCTTCCTCTTCTTCTTCTATTTCTATTTCTTTATGCAATGAAAATACTATCTAAAAAGTTGATACAAACACTTAACGAGAAATGAGACTTAAGCCACTTTAACGCAATACTACCCACCAATCTTCCGAACGACTTACATATAAGCCTAAATAGGTTAGAGTAGGCTTCTCTATACACGGTGACGTTTGGAGGAATGACGGAAAAATCCACTAATCTACAGTTTCACAAAGCTTAGGTAATGTAGTTTCCATCACTTTCAGATTATGAAAACGATGAAAACACTGATTTGTATGCCACCATAAGCATATCCAGGGCAGTTAAACTCCAATGTATTGTTTATTGTAAGATTAAAAATGTTTGTAGATTGGATGGTGTTTTGACAATATATTGCAACTTCTCCATGCTCTCATTGAAGCAGACACCGTAATAATTAGAACGAGACATGTAAGCACGATGTCAACCAGTATCAGTGGATCAATGGGGGAGGAGGCTTGCTTGCTAGGGAGAATGTTGGGAGGAGGGAGAGGTAGAAGGTACTGCTGTGGGGACTATTATAAGGGTAATATTTGAAGAAAAGAATTAATATAGACTTTTGTATTCCTACTTTCATTAAGCAGACATGGAGCAGCTTGTTTGTTGGTTTATTGGAGCTATATATTAGTTAATTCCAGAAGTGTATCGCATTCTTACTGCCAACAATGCTATGGTATCTTTATTAAAGACAAAAGTTTAATATAGAGATTTAACAGGGCAATAATATTTGTTCTGGACGCTCCAAATGTACACATTGGATTTTCTCAAGAGATCGTATTATATTATTAATAGAAGAGTTTTATGATGTAGCTATAAAATATTTTATGTCTGATAAGTATTTTATATAGGGGGCAAAAGATCTGTTTCCGTACTATTAAATATTGTAGATGAAGACGCACATTGGCGAGATCAAAAAATATCCAAACAATTAAATAATACAATCGTTGTTAAATAAAATAAGAAACGAGAAGTTACACTTCTAAAGTTGCATATATTGGAAAAGAGAACCAACGTCCTTTGCCTACACAAATAATTAATCTAATTTGCAGTAATCTGCAAACGATCGGATCTAGAAACGAACGCACTGTAAAGGAAACGTGAGATTTTCTTTAACCCTTAAAGAAAAATAAATAAGGAAAAATAAAGAGAGAATAAAGGCGAGCATTCTCATCCTCAAATAATAAATTTGTAAAGTAACGAACAGACGAATGAAATGGAAGAATTGCGGCGGACGCAGTTGTCCCGTATTCTTATATAACGGACGGACTTTCCTTGCCACTCACAATCAGACAGACAGAACTGGATATAAGGAGGATTCAGAATTTTATTTACTCGAAAAAAGAAGGAAACATCGCGGACCGTCTATCGCGCTTCAGCTGTTCCTGTATCGAATATCTTCTCAAATTAAAGTCTCCGTTTCGTTTCAGACAGATTAATGGCTTTATGATGGTGCCCTCTGGAATAATGGTTTCTACTTGGATTACTGAAAAACACTAGCGCTGGTCTTGATGCTACTTCTAATAGTGCTGTTGTTTCATCGATCTACCACGTAATTAAAAATTAATATTACAGTTCCAGTGTGTTTAATATTGTCACAGTCACTATTACACTATTTGAATAATACTTCTTTGTATGGAAAGTAAGTCCTCAGTAGAATCACCGGATCTGAAGAAATTCCGAAGATTGACATTCTTTATAACCTAGGGAATGTTCTTTAAAGTGCGATTTAGCGGCAGATGATGAATCTGTCGTGCAATCAAACTCGTGAAAAAGAATGTCAGAAGATCCCTGACAAAATGCTAAAGGATGCTGATCTTGAATAAATTCCATGGAATTTTAGTGGTATTCCATGGTACCATGCTACTTCAAAGACGTTTGTAACAGCAGAGACTTCTTTCAGCCGTGAAAAGATTTCTGATTTAGATCTTTTCGAAGGACAAGTGATCTGGAATATGGAGCGAGAGTTGTGAAGAAATGTCAGAATATCTTGAACTGATATTCAGTCTGATTTTATGATGGAAGATAATATTGGAGCTAATCAATACTGTAGAGTTATACACACAGTTACTCAGTTTTCATCAACGATAATGTTGAAAATTTTCTGATTTAGCAGGAAAATATATTTTTTGACCAAGCATTGAGCAGCAATGCTTCTTCGAAATACGATACCACTAATGTTGAGGTACATATAATATAAAAGATGTGAAGAAAACCTTCATATCAAATTCGTCAAAAAATGCTTCAAAAATCTCTGATAATGAAAAGCCTTTTACATTACTGGATAGCATTGAATATTGTACAACATTGGTATTGCTTATCCTCTTGAGACCCAGGGCATGAAATATGATACTTGTGAAAAAAATATATTTTTGTCTTTCTCTCTCTTTAATCTATGCATTACCACGTCTTCGAATGTTTTGGGGTCAAAACACTAGAGTGCTTATTGTGTCGGATAACATCACAAAAAATCGTCTGTAGATGGTAATACGGTTTCCGCAGAAGAAAAGAGCTCTCCGAAACCTCATCTAAAGAGTACAAAACACCGTTTGCTATGGTTTCAATTGACGAACAGATAATACCCTCTGCTGACCATATCTTAATGAGGCAATTTGCAGGTGGTAAACCAAACCCAATAAGGCTAAAAGGCTTCGTTATGGCTATACCCACTGGAATCCACTGGATTTTTAACCATTGTTAAAAATTACAATTCATTTATGGGTGGAGTAGACCTTTTAGACCGAGTAATTGGTAAATATTTTTCTTCATCTTCCATGATATTGCTTTAGTTGTAGCAGCAGGATGGGTTGAGTATAGGGAAAGTGCCAAAGCTTCTGGCTTATCTAGAAAAGAAATAATGGACTACCTTGACTTCAAATTTTTTGTTGCGAAATAACTGGTATTAGAAAATCAAAAGAAAGAAGAAGGTCATGAAATAGAAGATGGGGAACAACCACAAAGCAAGCAAATTTTTGAATAATACATGACTTTTTAGTTTTCCGTGGGTCTGAGGAGGTTATAGTAAAATATTCTCCTAAATATTTAATAAAGTTTAAAGTTGTTTATACAGTTATTGCTCATTAGATACATATATCTGATATCTGGCCGCTGAACTTGACGGGACGAGGGGGAGGGAGGGGGATAAAAAAGTAACACGGAAATAGGCCTAAACACATCATAATTGGTCTGGATATTCAGTAGGAAATTTAAATGTTGGGTGTGTTTCAATTATAATGAATATCTCAAAAACCTTTCAATGTTGTTAATGCAAAGTATGTTAATTAAAAGGTCTAACAGGTTAAGAATTGTTCTTCATCTAGACAAACTATACAATTAATTTTATATCCCCAACTCTTATAGTAAGGGGGTAATGGGGTTAACAATCTTTAATGTATTTTTTTTCAGTACCTATGGAAGATATCTTTATGGAAATTTAAACTGCATTTGGGTAGCCATAAACTTACTATAATATTTTTTTGAATTATCTTGGTATTGGAAACCGTGATAAACAAGAACTATATTTTTTGGGGATGCTTTTTTATAATAACCCTCCAAATGACACCTACCAATAAAATAGAGGTATATTATTTGTTTATTAATTTGCTATTACATGTTAAAGTTACAAAAGGGTTGAATTGGTGGAACATTGTCCTGAAAGATAAAAACACATGCATATGGTTTTTATCTTATCTATACCACCCCCAAAAAATATACTTCTCATTTTTTACGATTTCCAATAACACAAAAATTCTAAAAAGAAATATAGAATAATTAGTTTACAAAGGGGCAAATACAGTTCAAATTTCATAAATATATCTTCAATAGGTACTGAAAAAAAATTACATTAAAGATTGTCACCCTCATTAGTCCCTTACTATACATAGGGGTTAGGGATATAAAACTAATTGTACTTACAGCTTATCTAGATGAAGTACAATTAAAACAATGTAAGCACCCTTCATCAGATGCGAGACGCAGTTTTCATATGCTTAACCGGCTAGACCCTTTACCTTGAAGTAAATGCCATTGAAGGGAAGAAACAAAATAACCAATCGTATAGACAAAAAAAACAACCTTTATATGTACATATAACACGAGTTGAATCTCCCGCTATCTCTCTCTTCTTGCACGCTATAGGGTACTATTTAGTATTTTAAAAACTTATGACACTTCTTTTTAATAAAAGATTGATAATATGTGTGGGGCTCAATTTTAACATGTGAACCACAATATAACATGTCTGTTAGGAAGATATTTGAAACTTTCTGCCACTAAATTGTTTTGTTGGCTTTATCTCTTTGGTGCAATGTTCTTCATTGTAGCTCTTAAGCTTCTACATTTACAATATCTTTATTTTGTTGCTGGCGTTGTTTCTATTCTATTTTATAGATTTGCCTTTTTTTATATTTCAGGAAAGTTAGCACTTTTTTCATATAGTGCTGACGATTTTGCAATAACATTTAAACGAGCCTCGTAATTACCATGCCTTCAATTGGGAACACAATAAACTTTATAAGAACGGTACTTACTTCTCTTTAAAATTCTTTCATAATAATAAGTAGAGATTCTGGTGTGTGACCATTTGCTGTTTATTTTCTAAAACTTCGAAAAATAAAGGTCTACGTCTATCAAAAATGCGCTTAGTTGGTCTTGCTTTGTAAATTCAACCATTTCTATCTCAACTGTCTTGAATTAGCGCATTTAAATATTGTTTGCGTCCTACTTAATTTAAAATTATTAAAGTAGTTTTACAGTTGAGGTCCATAAATAAATAATTTTTCTCTCTAAATCATTCCTGAGATGAGAATTATTCAAAATAATGCAATGTTTAAAGTATACTGGGTGTTTTTTTTTTCCGAGGCGAAGAACTCAAACAATTTGGCAATATATTTTATGTTTTGGAGTTTGTTTAGTTCAGCAGTTCATAATGAATAGACGCACGCATCATTGATCAAATTGGTTTTGAGGGTTCTGATTCAATTCTAGACACTTATCGGGTATTATAGTCTAGCGCAACGATTACTTCCAGAAACAATGGATCGGTTTTGCAATACATTTATACATCAACTGTAGGGAAAATTATGCGTACTTACAGGAGTCTTGGAAGGACTTGTACAGGATTTGGTGTCACACGATCAGTTGCATAGTACATTTGGTGAATTGGCCGAAGAATACAGTGCTATTTATCCGCAATGTTATTTGAAAACTTGATGAAGCGGTTAAATGATTATGTCGATAAGCAGAATTAGCGCACTTGGAACAATGATAATCCACAACACCTTAACATCCAGAACAAGTCACCATTGATCCATATTTCTTTACCAAGGATAATGACCAGCACATCACATTGAAGAGTGAGCGGTACAGAGACATTATTACTAACTATTCTGATTCCTCAATTGCAAAGCATTCACGCTTCAAACCTGTAGTTTCAACAGGATGGCGTCCATGCCAGACAGTGCGCGATATAATTTTTTTGCTGAGAGAAAGCTGTAATGAACGATTTATTTCACAAAATAGACCACCGCGTTTTGGGCGATTTGACGCATTTAGATTATTATCCCTAGGAATATGTAAAATTGCATGTCTATCTTGATAAACCAGAAAAAATTGATGAGCATTTGGAGGCCAAGATTTTTCAACGGGTATTGCCGAAGTTACTGCAAAGAATGTGTAAAAATTGAAACTCCACACATTGCATCATATAATTGTCAGCCACAGCGGCCAAACCCTGAAAATTATTATCAAAGAAAATATATGACATGCCATGTATGTTTTTCAAATCCGTGCGATATGCGATGTAAACGAAACAAAACTAATACAAATACGTAGCGTTTTGATTAAAACTTCGAACAGCATCAGCCGACAATAAATTTCACGTTTCGATTTCATCGATGGCAGTTTTCCAGATGACTTATTCCTAGCGCTAACATCTGCTCTCGTGTCGAAAGGTATAACATTATTTCCGAAGTCATACCGAAAATAGCTGTAGTTAAATGAGTTCTATTTATGTCGTAGATATTGAATACGGCGCGCTATACCTTTGTCACGAGGAAATGATGTCAGGTCGACAACGACGGGGGTATGTAGGATGCCGGTGGATATTGGCATTGATTAGGGATTCCGTGAGATGGCGTCGATCTTGTCGACCGTGCATTCGACGCAAATTGTTCGGTCAAAGGTCGATGTTATTTTAAACATATCGACCGAGTTCGACATGTTTACATAGTGAACTCGTATTGGTGATCTTACCTTGACGTGTACAATATGTTCTAAAACCAATGTCTCCTTTAACGCACCACTTTATTAACCCTTTGGATACCGTAAAATAGTTTATTTATTTTTATGTATTTTTCTTCTTCGTCGACTCTTGATGTCTGAAGATAGTCTTCTATCGTTGACGATCTTCCACCTCTCGGAGATTTGATTGAAATTGATGACCTATAATATTTTCTATTTGTTCTAGCCATCTTGAAGGCGCTCGGTCTCTGGTTCTTCGCCCTTCCACTTCGCCCTGTACTATAAGTTTCTCAAGGGTGTCTTCGCATCTGCGCAGCGTCCTCATCCAGTACCACAAATGCATCTATACGATGTTTATCAACGCTCTTGATGGTTCATGTTTCAGATCCGTGTAGGAATATAGAAAACACCAGAGACCGAACAAGACACTTTTTGGTATTTTTGGTTATATCCTTGTCTGCCCTTATCTATTGCTATTAGAGACCCTAAATATACAGGGTGGGACACATAAAGTTGTTTCAGAGCAATAGCACTCAAACTATTAATCATATCGAAAAATGTTTCAGACAAAAGTTTTAGCATTCGGGAAGGCGGTCATACTGGGCCACCCAGCTTTTTGATCGGTGTAGGCGAAAAAGGTACGTCAATGTCACTCTAATTTTTTAAATAGAACCATGTATTTTCTTTTCAGTAACATTATTACTGACTTTAAGACGAATTCAGCGACCTACAACACAAGGTCATTCTAGTCACACAAAGTATGAAAATAGTCGAAAAATCGAAAAATATCGGAATAATCAGCAACAACTGTCAACGCATACGGCTGTCAGTTAGTCACGCATTACCTTCTATTGTGAGTACATCGGATCGCAAAAATGAACGATTATCAAGAATATTTTGATATGTTAATGGTGCTGGGGCAATGCCGCAAACATTACAGAAACGCTGAGCAGTTGTACGAGGTTCGTTATCCGGACAGACAACAAAAATCGCACATGGCATTTAAGCGATTAGCTGACCATTTATGTCGCCTACACCGATCAAGAAACTGAATGGCCCAGTATGACTGCCTTCCCGAACACTAAAACTTTTGTCTGAAACATTTTTCGATATGATTAATTGTTTGAGTGCTATTGCTCTGTAACACTTTAAAAGCCCTACCCTGTACTCACTCTTTGTATATTAGGGAGGAGGTTGTGCAATCATACTGCGTTGTCTCTATCAATCAAAATGAGCTTGGTTGTGTCAACGTTTATTTCTAGACCGAGATTGTTGCTTTCGTTTGTGATTCTTTCCAGCATCCGCGCCATTTGTTTTTCACTTTGCACTGTTATCGTGGTATCGTCCGTGTACCTAAGATTGTTCAGAACTGCAATTCATGACTGCCATTCCTCGTTCATCGTCCTCCAAAGTTCTTCTCATGATGTATTCACCATAGGCATTAAACAATCTGGGTGACAGTATACAGCCATGGCGGTCTCCTTTCCTATCCTTAAAGGGATCCGACAATTTAGTATTTAGATTGACAATTAGAGTAGTATTTTCATGTAAACTATTAATGGCGGCCACTAGATGAACTCTTCCACCTTACGCAATCGAAGGCACGCTTGTACTATAAAGCACAGGAACATAGACAAGCTAAATTCTCGGAATTTTTCTGAGTTTATGTCTACTAAAAGATAATAAATAAATTTAATAACATACAATCTACTCTACTCTCCATTATGACAATGTGGCCGAGAAACTAAGAAACATAGTTAATAACCAACATAACAGAGTCATCCAACACTTGACTCATTTATGCCATTACTTTGTGCGAACACAATGGGAAAGGCCATTTTTCGCCAGCCGATTCATAAAGCAACCCTGTGCAGGGTGTTAGTATAACAGATCGAAACTAGAATACGTACGCAGGAACTATGACATAAATTGCGGGGAGGCCATTGTGCTCTACCCCCCATTCAACGAGAATTTCGTAAAACCTAGCGCAGTACATTATTATACTGCTTCAACAGCATAGCTATCCCGCTATACCCTCGACTGCGAAACCATAGTTATAACAATTTCTAGTTTAATGTTATGTGCATAGCGTCGGTCTCCTTTTACGCACTTGAGTGAGGCGTAATAAAATGCGAAACAATTCAATTTCGAAGATATACGCCCGTACGGTTTCCGTTATATTGGTAATTGTAAGGGTAGGTCTTGTTTAAATTAATTGAGTAAATGGGCGGATTTAAGTTGGTAGTCTTTTACACTGTCCTATTAGAGCAAACTATAAACTTAATTAACGTTGTTAGGTACAGTGGTGGCCATATAATTAAGAACGCTGGAATATTTTTCATATTTACTGGTAATATATTAGACAATTAAGCAGTATATGTATATGTTCAAAGATTTTATTGATGTAGAAATACATTCAAATGTGTAATGTATTCCATAGATTTTATCTAGACACAGAACAATTCATGCTCGACATTTGTTTTTAACTTTGGTTATGACTTGGACTCTAAGTCATCAATGTTCGACATTTCATTAAGAACAAATGATAGTGCATTTAAAAACTATATCATATATCCTAAAAACAGTACACTGTTACACCTAATTGTCAAGATTTTGTGGGAAACCCTTTACTTTGCAAAATGTTGGCGTTCAAAGTATGTGAAAGTTTTTGCACTTTCCGGCACTTTTTCTCACTTTCAACCACTTTTCGCAACCGCTAGACGGGGAATGGAAGCGGCTTGATGATGAGATCATTTAGAAAAATTAATTCTTTAGCTCTTTTAGTTCCCGAGATATTCGCAGTTTAAAGATGTATTTCCATCGAATATTCCACGTTTTTTGCGTTTTTTTATCATTTTGAACCACTTTTCGCAACCGCTCGTCGCTAGCTAATCGTAACCATTCGGTGACCTATGAACGCACCTTAATGAGAGGATCAATTTAAAAAAAATGAACCACCTAGCTCTGGTAGTTCCCGAGATATTCGCATTTAAAGATGTATTTTCATGGAAATTTCCACGTTTTTTGCCACTTCGGCGCTTTTTATCATTACACAGTAAGAAAGCCGCTTTCGAATATGCCCAGAAATAATGGAAGGTTGTGGTACATACCGCGGCAGGTTGCGGAGAGCGATGGAATGTTGCAAAAAGTGACGAAAAGTGACAAAAAACCTTTCAACCTCAAAAAATCTCCATGAAAATATACAATTAAACGCAAATATCTCGAGAACTAACGACCTAGAGACTTAATGTTTCCTTTAAAATGATCCTCAAGCCGCTTCTATGCCCCCGAACGCTTCTGTTTCCTTGAGACCCTCAAACCCTGGGGCTCGCCTTCAAATGCGAATATCTCCGGAACTAAAATAAATAGAGAGCTGCGCTTTTTTTACGTTTGCCTCTTTGAGGGACTTCTGTTTGCTCTTGAGTTCAATTCTGTAGCTTTTTTGTCTTCGAGGCATTCAGCGTTTTCAAAATATTTTTTGAATTTTTCTAAAATATCTCGGAAACTGAAAGAGCTAGCTATGGTATCATTATATACTAACGGCATTTTCAATGTGCTTCTATTGGTCAACTAAAATAATATAGTTTGCGATTTAAATTTTCTAAATATTTCGAAAAAAGTGAGTATCTTGGAAACTAAAAGAGCTGCAGAATTGCACTCTACAGCAACAAAAAGAAGCTCTTCAACGAGACGAACCTTAAAAAAACGCAGTTCTCTAGCTCTATGAGTTTCCGAGATATTTGCATCTCTGATCCTATGAGTCGAATCTCCATTGTTCACTATGCAATAGAAGCGCGTTTCCCAGAGGATCATTTTGGTAAAAAAATATCTCTTTAGTAGCCCTTTTAGTTTTCGAAATGTTCGCATTTTTGTCCCTGTTCTTCCCATCAGAACCATTCAGTGAGCAATGGACGCAGCTTAATGAGAGAATCAATTTGAAAAGAAAAGAAGAACTAGCTCTTCTAGTTCCTAAGATATTCGCGTCTATAGTGTACATTCATCGAAATTTCCACGTTTTTGCTCATTTTTCTATCATTTTCAACCACTTTGGGTGACAGCTGGGCGCCTAATTGCAATAACTGTAATAGAAGCGGCTTGAGGAGCAGATCATTGAAAAAAAAAAGATTAACTCTCTAGCTCTTTCAGTTCTCGAGATACTCGTATTTAAAGATGTATTTTCATGGAAATTTGCCATTTTTTTATAATTTTCAACCGCTCTTCGCAACCGCTAGACGTGAAATGGCAGCGACTTGAGGAGGAGATCATTTAAAAAAGCTGTGTAGCGCAGCTGTGTAGCGCAGTGCCTAGCGCGCTCGCTTCACAGTCCGGTGGTATCGGGTTCGAATCCGATGCGTTCTTTCTGAATTTGGTTTTCTGTAGTTTCCCAAATTCCACGGCAAATGCAGAAAGATAACATCTTAAGTCGGTCTACAGCCGCAGGCGTAATAATAACTCATGGCCAGCCGATGCCCCCTGTAATTGGCGCAAGCTGTTGGGGGATGCTAAGACATGAATTATGAATTATTATTATTATTAAAAAAGAAAAGCTTTCTAGCTCTTTTAGTTCCCGAGATATTAGCATTTAAAGATGTATTTCCATGGAACTTTCCATGTTTTGTGCCACTTTTCAGCACTTTTTATCATTTCAAAGACTGGGATGTTGCGGAGAGTGCTGGAATGTTCCAAACACTGCTTGAAAATGATAGAAAGTGGCAAAAAACTTAGAAATTTCCATGAAAACACATCTTTAAATGCGAATATTTCGGGAACTAAAAAGCTAGAGTGTTAATTTTTTTTAATTCATCCTTTCATTACGCTGCATCCATTCCACAGTGAGCGGTTGAAACATTATGCTTCGTTTTTTTCTTAGAAACCGTCAACAACTTGGTCTTACGCGAACAGGTAGTAAAATGCGAATATCTCGGGAACTAAAAGAGCTTGGTAGTTAATTTTTTTTTGAAAATGATCGTTTCGTTAATGAGCTTCCATTCCATCCAGAGCTGTTGCGATTTTCTGCTTCTTAATTTTTAAGCGCTTTTTTTTAAGATTCGTCTCTTTGAGAACCCTTTTTTGCAATTCTGTAGTTCTTTTAGTTTCTGAGATATTCACTTTTTGCCATAAAACTTCACTTTAATAATATCAAATATCAAAATATACACTGTGCTGCATTTAAGCTACTGAAGTACAAGTATCACTTACCCTATATGTAAAAAAATATTAATGTTTATTAACGCTGCCAGTAAATATTCAGTTTCTATTATTAACGTAGTAGACACGATTCTGGAATTCCACACTGTAACTATCCATCATTTGTTCCACAAATGTGTCTGAAATAACACTCAAAGAAAGTACTTCCAAAGTGAAACTACAAAGTGTATTACCAATAAGGAGATATTATTTGGAAGATACTGGAAAATTGGGCCTCATTTCTAATGTTTCCGCTAAACCATTTCTATAAATTGCTAAAGTGTGGTTAGTGTGGAAATAGCAAAAGGTGAGATTATATGTAAGAATATTAAAACTGTTCATTGTTATTTATCAACAGTTTTTGATGCCAGCAGAAAGACTAACCATGTTTGGTGGAATTTTTAACCAATCCGAAGAATAAAAGAAAAAAATAGAATCATGGTGACTATGCAAACTTATATTTCGTAGTAAAAAAACAAATTAACGGTCTAAATACGTTTTTACGCATTTCCATCTGTACCTAACTTCCATTTATTTAAACCACATGCATATGCGCAGCCACCTCCTATACATGCTAAGAAATAAAACAAGCTTGCTCTTTATAGGATAAAACCACTTATTCGCCCGTAAATTTATTTCTCCGCCAAAAGCGGATTTAATGAAAATTTATCTACCGCTAGCACCATAAACCATAATAAAAACGAGTGCATACATCGATTCAACCAACAATACCTTCTTGTTTTACAGTTTTTATGAACCCGTTCATCCTAATATTCATATCCTCCCTTACAGAAACCCAACGACCATCGGAGATGCACACAATGACAAGTGTAGGCATACAGATTCGTTCCGATTTTTATATAAAACAGGCGTGGGTGTAATATGTGACGCACCGGTGATACACAACCAAGAAATTACATCGTGTAGACACGCTCATGCATGTTATGTGTTTACGTTCTGAAGCTGTCGCTCGGCAGGTCAGGTCGAAAAGGTCGATTTATACGCCAGATTAGATACTATCGCGGTGAACTGCTTCGACTTTGTTGTTAGCCGTCCGCCGTTCCCTACGAGGAGCACCCGCTCCCTTTGATAAATATAACTCGAGTATTATTTTCAGGATAAAAATATTCTAATTTATCGTTGGTCGTAATAGTGAACGTGTGCATATGTGGATTTGTTTAACGCAGGTTACGTTTCCGACACGAAAACATTCGCTTACCATAAGGGTGAAATAAATTGCTTAACAGGTAGCTATTATTGGAGGAATAAGTTAGAACAACGCTAACGAATGATTTATTGCATCGTTTTATTTATTTGCTTTATTCTATTTCAATATAATCGTAGCTTTCTGTTGTATGATCGAATTCGTAATTGAAACATCCATCTTGTTTTAACAATAACGAATGGTCTCGATACATTTCGATAGATTTTGTGGAACGCCTCATTCCCAATCACTTTTTATCATGTTAACCGTATTTAACACAAAACACACGTGATCTGAACGTGTAATAAATACGTTTTGTAAATTTCAAACATATATTCACTATAGGTGCTGCATTACTCATATTTCCAAACAACTAATTTCGTATTAGCGAATTCTGGCATCCTCTACAACACTGTTACGTTGAAAACATCATGAATCACATTGGTGAGATCTAAATTAGAATATATCACAATTTTCTTCAGTTGAAAGCAATTAAGTATAGAGTTATAGAATCCATCTAGCTCGTAGAGTGAAGACTACTATCAAGATTCGAATTATTGTATATTTCTGGGTATATTTCGGTGACACCCCCACAACAACGAATCAAATATTTTGTTAACACAAAGGTTGTGCTACTGTTGTGTTGCAAAGCAGAACTGTTCCAGTATTTGGATTTTCTTTTGAACTTCTTACTGCTACTTATCCTGCAAAAAGGTCCTGGCCCCACAAAAGGTATTCTGACACCATTCTTGCCGAGATTATCTATTATTTCGTTTCCTTCACTCTTGTGTGTCAATTGAGTTATTTATTGTAGTATTCAACTGAGAGAATTACAATTGTATTCGAATTCCTAGCTGTAAACCTTGAAAACAATTTGTCAGCTTTTAGTACCTACTTTACAAGAGTAGAAATTCATAATCAAGAGCTATTATCATCATAAAAAGATAGTTTGAACAACAGAATCACAAATTAGTTAAAAATTTTCATGAACAGCTCTCAATATTTAATCTGTGCCCAAACGATAAACGTTAAGTTAGCGGTAATCGTTTCGAATTACCAAGCACGCAAGTAAAGTTATTTGGCCATTTGGTAATTGCTTGAAAGTATTTGAATGTATGTTTTCATAGTCAACAATCAAAAAAGCAGAAAATGCTGATATACACAAACAAACACTACTACTACTTACACCTCCAAATCGAATGAAAGTTTCAAAAAGAAAGTGCAGACATGAACAAAGAAACATCATTAACTTGGAAATTAAAAAAAAAGCAAAACAATTGCAAAGGCGTCCATAATTCCAGACTACATAATATAATATCCAAATTTCTGTCATCATCTTCACAAAAACAAATTTTACAGCATAAAGTGATTTCGAACAGAAATGCACAGAAGAAAATATCTGGAAACACGAGCTTTAAGGTGTCATTAGCTCAACTTAGTTTGGGCGAAAATGAAGCTCTCTATCTCTAAAAGAAGAATCTTATGACAGGACAGAAAGATTAGTTCGTGGTGGTGGTAAAGTAAAAGTGACATCAGACCGGGAAGCCATTCTAGGTGCATACGTTAAATCCAAGGTATGATAGCAGTTCAATGGAGTCGATCCTATTGCTTAGTAGCTTAGCCAGAAATCTTGCACTGTACAAACTTCTCCTGTCTGCCAAAGATTTTATGTGATGTACCTGCAGAAGTTCTTCCTAGTATGTGCCCCATGAAGGATAAACACCATTTATTTTAAATGATAAAAAGTTTCATAAGTGACGTTGAACACGCTCAACTAGTATTCTTTGAGATACATAAAAGAGATACCAAATGATGGAAGCGCATTCCAATTTAGGTACACGAAAGTGATATCTTACTAAAATTCCTAGATGACCTTAACACAAATCCCAACATTTGAGAAGCAGACTTCCAAATCTTCTCGATATGAAGGTTAAATGATAACCTTGGATCGAAAAGAACACCTAGGTCTCTAACACTATTTATCTTATAGAGAGCATTACCACCAATATTGTATGATGAAAGGTAAGGTCAATTTCGACCAATTCAAAAGCATGTTGATGTTGTTCTGCAGATCTTCCATATCTTTCGGGCTAGAACTACTCAAAAATCATCCGCATATGCAAGAACAACGAAAGCGATTGCAGTACCTAAGTCATTGATAATTATAATAAATAAAAGTGGCCCAAGGGAACCCCACTAATAGAAATATATTGGAAAGAGGCAAAGCCACTATAGAAGACGTAATTCGATCTATTAGTTAGGTATGATTTAAGTAATATGCAGAGTCCTAGAGAACGACCAAAAGTGTCTAGTTTATGTAGCAGTAAACCGTGATATACTGTGTCAAATGCGCGTGAAAAATCCGCAGAAATAACATCCGCCTGCCCATGATGGTTCAAATTTTCACTTATATATTGTGTGAAGCAGGCTAAATTGGTTACTGTGGAACGACCTGGCATAAAACCATGTTGTGATGGTGCTATAAAAGATTTAATGTTGGCGTAAATTGTGTCATGCAAAACGTGCTTGATCTATAGTTTTCTAGTGGGATTTATCGCCTTTTTTGAAAATAGGTACTACACAGGCGCATTTTCATTTGTCTGGAAAAGTATCTTCTCCAGCTGTGCATTTGTTTGGAAATTTTCCCATAATATTTAACATAACGGTTATGAACTTATTGCCAGTCTCGTTTAAGATACCATTACTTGCCTCGGCATTAAAAAAGGACTGGGGAATGAATTTACAGTTTTAGGCGAAAAAGACCATAAGTGTGTGCTTAGGTTCTGTGTGAATCATTTTTAGACGAGTATGATTTACAGCTGTTTGCCGTTAACTCTTTCGTCATTACCTTAAGTCTGCTGAATTCTCGATAATAAACAAAACTTTTCGTACGCTTCCATTTCTTCCTGTAAGTTGTGTGTATAAATATATTAATTTAGACTGTTCTTGCCGAAAACACCGAGTGTCATTTTCAATATCCAAATACGAAATATTAATGTGTACCTGTAGATATGGAGGCAAACATTGTTCCTGCCATAACCCCAAATGAGAAATCAGAAGTAATTAACATATCGTTTGTTTCAATGCAGATATACCGCTTCTGTTTTTAGTATTTTTTCGGGGAAAGAATAGTACAAAGCATGGAGGGAACTATATACATATTCGACGACAAATGCCATGAGGATCACAAACAACGTCTGGGAAGCTAGCATATATGAAATCTTGTATATATAAATCTTTCCTCCAAAAGCCACCATAAAGAGTATGAGTAGGTATGCCGTTGGCCTACAGAAAAACTCATATAAAACGTATTAAAACAAAAATAAATAAATCAAAGAAAAGAAACTTCTAAATTGATGTTTCGCTATTAATACAGGCGGCTTCTTCAGAGTTAAAAGTTCATGTCTGAATCGGAAACCTTCTATCTTCCTCATGCAAAATTTTCAAGTACTAGTAATGCAGATGTATTGTTGGATGGTGTTTTTGAGGTATCGGAGAGGAAATATATATGTTGCCAGTATATTTTTGAGTCGGTTTTTGTTTTCTTGGATTGTACATATTAGGTTTTGTTGACAGAATATGAAGGATATGAATATATGTGTAATGATCTCCTTCTAAACGTCAGAGATTTCGTGACTAATTTTAAAGTAAATTATTCAGTGATTTCCTAACAACTAAGCCAAGTTGCCCCTTAATATAAATTTATTTGAACTTTGTATACAGATTTGGGAATATTGCAATTCAGTCATTTAGTAGTGGGCTCTCAAAAATTATAAAAAAGAAAGACATTAATTAATTACTTTATCGCCATCTTCAATACAAATACAATTATACATGGCAATTCGTTAGGAGCTAAATACTGTCATGCTTAAACAAAAGGGAAAATAATAGGGAAAATAATGTTTGGATATCTTTACAGAATCACGTTTTGCTCAAAATTATCACAGTCAAGTTTTTTCCTCACGGATATAGTAGTATATTGTTTTAAATTCAGCTTGTCTAGAATACGGAAAAGCGTATTCCAGAAATCATATGCTACCGTAACGCGAACGGAATCTATTTCGAACATAGTATGGAAAGGAGGACACATCATACCGTCAATGTATGTACATACATGGATAATCGATCAGCCTGATGAATCTTTAACCAAATCGCTGAACGTAATCATTTTGATTAAGTACTTAGTTATCTTGACTGACAACAATTTTGACTGGTCACATTTTCACCATTATTTTGCCAATTCCAATTTTTATACCATCCAAACTTTTGTGATGTATCTTCAATAAGAAAACGGAAAAGCAAAACATCCCGAAAAAATAAAAATTAGAGGAGATAACTTCAACGGAGCCAATTCACAGGAAATGGAGAGTACCTTTCGAGTTTGCTCTAAGAATTACGTATCATTAAATAAATCAAGAACTCGGCTTCTTATAACCATAAAAATAAGCCGTATATATCTGATGAAATCCGAGAAGCACTATACCGAAAGCAGAAAAACTTATTTCCTGCAAGGAAAATAGCCATTTTCTTGTTTCCGGAGTGACCGTTTAACCCGAATATAAACTTTTACAGAGAAACAATGCGAAATCGATTCGATTAAATGGAGAGAAAGAAAGTTTCTCTCTATGTATAGCTGGTGAAACGAGGATGGCTTCATTATTGGGATTGCCTTCTTTTACGGTATATTGTCAAATTTATTCTGCACTCTTGTTTTTTCGATATCAATCGAATTTTCCAATAAATGTGAATGGACTCACTTATTGCCGGCATAAATTGCGGAAAATTTGGTGGTAAGCGTTCGTGTTAGCATCATAGATATCTGATGGTTATAATTTCTAGCACGTATTACTTACTTTTTGTGAAAATTTAATTCAAATACGTGAATTTCTTATCTAGTTCCCCACATTGTTTCATTTAATTTTAAATGAATACGCATGACTATACTTTTAATACGACTGCAATCTAAAGTTAAATCTAAACGATCTGGATTTTATAGCTGTCGAATAAAAATGAAGGTGATCAGTCTAAGGTAGATAATATGTACGCTGTTAGTATTTAATGATGGTGTAGGTAGTATAATTAAATTATTAGGTGTAAATTTCAAATACATAAGTGCAGTTGTTTATGTCTACTTTGGTTTTCTTTCTTGAAGTATTGCTTCATCATCTAAGTGAAATTGCTAGCGGCAAGTGTTTAACTGATGCAGGTTTTGTTTTAGACTGTACGTGTTAATTTCGTTTAATATAGTAGGTCATTCACTTTCTGAGTATGTAATCGGTTTTCAAACTAAACTGAATTACATTCATGATAATAGAAACTAGTTCTCTTTTAAAGTAATTGATAACTAACCGAATAGTGGTAACGTAGGAGCTTAGGAGCTTTTAGTAATCTTCTTAAGTATTAAACATAACATCAAAATCGGGTTGTTACATATATTATTGATTACCATTGATTTGCAGTACGGAGACTAATGACAATACAAAAATCTCCCCCATGTTTTCAAAATTCTACAGTTTTAGGTTGTATTAGTATTAGGTTGTTCTAACAAACGTTCAATTAGTCTTTATTCCTGAGTACCTATGTATCGTAAACTTCATGTGGTTACTAATTTACCTATACATTTTATGATACTACTTACTTGACAGGAGTTTGGCTTAAGCCAAAACATACATTGCAATAATAATAATAATAATAATAATAGCGTTTATAGTCCAACAGAACAGGAGTTCCAATAATAGGACAAAATAAAAAATAAACAGAATGTGTGCAGTAGCACAACAAGAAAGAAGGTACAAAAAAGAACAATAATGTAAAACAATAACATACCAAACAAAACTAAATCTATATCTTAAAAATAAACTAAAGGGAACAAAATTAGTGTATATATAATAGAAATAAGACAATCTAACAGTGTACAAATCGACTAAATTAAATAAGTTAAATAAATACAATTAAGTGCTAGAGTAAAAGGGATCAGCACAAAACAAATTAGCATTCCTATGCATATGGCTTGGCGGGGCTTTGTGAAGGATATTAGTGCGAGCTCTAGGAGTAATAAATGAAGCAGACGTTCTACAATTGTAGCTTGGAACACTAAAGGCTATATGACTGAGAAGCGAAGGTGAGTCAATACTACCGTTGACGAGTTGCAATATGTCAATTGTTTTAATAGCAATATCAATAATGATAAAATTTGGAGTAAAACTTTTTTACTCATGAAAGTTGATTTCATGTAAACGAATACATGAATTTCCAAAACACGCCTTTATAGAGCACTGAAAATGTCCATTATTTTCCGCCAAACGGCGTTAATCCTTTAAAAATTAACGTATGGATAGCTGCATATGTCCAGAAAAAAATTAGTTGGTCCAATATTTTTTGATGGGATTACTTAACGGTGAAACCTGTCGCTAAATATTATGCAACAGTGAACTTCAAACAGAATAGTTCCAACAAGATTCCTCCACACCGCTAGTCGCACACACTAATTTGGAATATCTTCTCAGAACGTAAAGACTAATTTAACGCTTGTTACATTCCTCCACAGTTTTATAAAATATTGAAAACGTGTTTTAAAATATTTAGGAATAGTAATAACATTCTTGTAGCGCAAAGAATTTGGAGGAATACGGAGGACACTACGTATCAATAATTTGAAACCATTACCAAGAGACTACGACGCCTAGACACATCGAGGTATGCAATCCATCTCACCGGAAACAGGAAATTATTTCTGTATATGCCTTATACTGTATGTTAATCTCAGTCTGTAGTTTTCAATATATTTCTAGTTTCTCTAATACATACAGGGTGTCCGCGATATACAAAGCATGCTTTTACGGGATGATAGCTACAACGATTTAGAAACAAAAACATATAATACAGCTTGGGTCTATCTGTAAGCGTAAACAAGAAAAAAATTATTTCTCATGTCACAAACTTCGACGCATACTGTACACCGGCAGCCGATCAGTGCAGGATTTACCCGACGATTACAGGCGTGTGTTCTTGAAAATGGGCAACACATCGAGCCTTTCCTGTAATACATTTTCTCGTGTCTCCCAAAAAAGTCCTTTTTAGGACCACCAATTTATCACAAATAAAAGAACTCAATTTTGTAGTAGCCTTTACGAAAGAGCTTAAAGCGCCATAACATAATTGGAGTAATTACATTGTTTTCATTCAATGCGACTTTCCCTCAACTTAAACCGATCCGAGGCTGCTATTAAATACGCCCTTTTCACTCTAACTTCAACATAACATCGATTTTATTGTCATAACATTATTAAAAAAACGTAAAGGTACCTTTTATTTTAAAACGTATGGCCCTTGACTTCGTACGATACAATAGTCTAATGTAGTTCAAGGTCGTATAAACAGATGATGCTTGGCTTGCATCTGCGCTTCTATTGAATACGTGTACAGTATGCTGTTAGAGAAATGACACCAAGCTTCAATTTCAAAGTATTAATTCGTTTTCATCGTTGTTTTCAGTTATTTTCAACCCTAAATTTTTGATATGGTTTTGTGGTTATTTAAGAAGCAATATGGATGAGTTTTCTTGTACAGTTTGACCAAATAAGGTTTTTTAGGACCAATTTTTTTTCTTGATTATGCGTACAGATAGACCCAAGGTGTGTTATATGTCTTTGTTTCTAAATCGTTGTAGCTATCATCACTTAAAAGCATGCTTTGTATATCGCGGACACCCTGTATATTCCTCTTCTTAATCATATCTTCATGACTGAAGAGTAGTGACATCATGTCTATGTCTTCTTCTTCTTCTCTTATTCAACACCTTTTCAGGTGCCGGATGAGCGTTCCGTTTCTTCTGTCCACTTTTTTCGCTCTTTTCCGTCTCTTGCTATTGCTTTCATTTCTTCCAAGATCTTTCCCTTTCTTTCTCCCTTTTCTCTTATCTGATCAACCCATCTCTCCTAGGTCTTCCTCTTATTCTGTTTTTGAGTATCCGGTTTCCATTGTTTTTGTCGCAATTCTATTTATCTTCATTCTCACTATACGTCCGTACCAGTTCATATGATTTTTCCTAATTTTCCTCGCTATTGGTTCTTGCTTTGTTATTTCCTTGATGTCTTCTTTCTGGAACCCATCCCATTTTGTTTTCCCCGCTATTCTACTTATATGTTTCATCTCGATTGCATTGCTTTTTCAATATCCAGTTTAGCATGCATATGTTATTATTGGTAATGTTATTGTATTGTATATTTATATATTTTCTCAGGATTCTTTGAAGAGCCCGTCCCGTAATATCTTGAACCTAATCTGCGCATCGCAATGGGGCTTTGTCTGTAGGTCTTTTGCCTTCGACCTTGCCCTGGACGATCATTCACTCCGAATTGTCATACTCTCGCCGACTAATGAGTCTAAAATACGCAAGGATGCGTCAGCGGCAAATGGTGGATAGTCGATCTATGATCCTGAGCTTCTCTAGTATTGACACATTAGCTCGATGTATAGTCCAGGATATTCGGAGCATTCTCCGCCAACACCACATCTCGAATGCATCGATTCTCTGTCTATCAGCGATCAACGTATTGTCCATGATTCAGAATCATACGAAAATGTGGAGAATACCGAGATATTCACGATGGTGTTTTGGGTTATGAATCTATCCGTCCAAATCTTTGTTAGATTCGACATTGATGTTCTGGCTAATGTAATCCGTCTTTTTATCTTAGCTTCACATCCACCTTTGTTGGTTATGTAGAACTTAACTAGAAGGAATCATTAACTTTCAAAATTTTGAATTTTCAAACTATGTGTACTTGATGAAAGGGCGAAACTTTTGAGAAATACAGAACATATTTGGAACAATCTTTAAAATTTCGAATTTCAAAAAGTAGTATGAAGGAGCGGGTTAGTTAACTTTCCAAGACTCCAAGATTCCAAGACTGTGTAGAACAACCTGGAAGATTTTTAAATATTTTAACAAATACGTGGCTGAACGAAAAATCTAATCGATTGCTTGGCAGTATACAGTGTGTCCACCGCTTATGCAAGTAGTTTGGTAAAGCAAGAGGAGTACCGAATCCAATAAATTTGTCCGCTAACAATTTTGATCCAACATACAACATACATATACAGGGTGTATGTGAAATAAAAGTAGAAAATATCAAGAATGGCAAGATACAATTATGTAGAATACTGTAAATCCAAAAATTTTTTGTTCAATTACGACGCGAATGCCAAAATTAAAATCTCCTTTATAAATTGTAATATGCGCCGCCTATTGAATCGAGAATGGTGACCTCGATTAATCTAACGTAAGAGATCGCAAAAACAGCTACCGATGTTATAAAAACTACAAGATAACGCTGATGTGTCAGTTTTTTTTAATAGCTTTGAATGAAGAGTTCAATAATGCACACATACGCCTGTCACTGCACCTGCCCTCCGCTACATACATATATTCGTTCGAAAATATTCGACAGTGTCGCAACAAATATTTTAGAAATATCTTTGTCATTTTTTTTGGATTTAATAAAATAGTATCTTTCCATTTTTCATAGTCTTTACTTTTATTTCAAATACACCCCGTATGTACTTATAATACCGACGACTCAGTTTTCCAGCTGTCAAATAATAGTTATTAAAACTTCTGACTATACTTATAGTCCGGGCTTGAGATTGTGCAACTTCAGCCCATGATATTGACACATTTGCGTTGAAACTGCCAAAAACTATAAATAGGATCGCATGTACTAGCGATATGAAATTTTCAACAAGCTGTAATACTTTTTCCGATTAACGGAGGAATAAGAATTTTTACATGGAAACCTATTTATTCACTATTATCAAAACAGAAAACATGTATAGAAAATTTACGACCAGTGATAGCTTCCCTTTTAGTAAGATTGTATGAGGTCTGCGCCTAACGGAACTTGCATATCTATAAACCAAGACCTTCTCAGAGTAATGGATGGGTTTTCATTTCATCAAAATATGACTAATCAAATAACAGCACTCCCGACTTTTATACGACCCTATTTCAACTTGTAATTTATTACCGACGTAAAACAGGGGAACTAATAACCGTATTTCATTCCCTTAAGCACCCTCATGCTTCTTAAATATTATATAATATGTAACTTCAAAGTTTCTATTAAATTTGATCCACAAGGCAACGCAGTGGTTGCAAGCGTCCTCCTCGAAATGAAATTTACCTCTCTCGCCGGCAATAAAAAAGGAAATTCCCGCGCGGAAAATGCGTATAAATATATTAGCATACGTTATAAGGTCGTCCCCACATCCGTCGCCCTAAACCAAAGCTCGATTTTAACTGTACAGGAAAATAATTTATAGAAATGGGTCCGGGCGGAGATCGAGCGTTCGATTTTGTGTCTCGCTTGGCGCGGGCCAACGGGTACGTCGTCGTTAGATCAGCGGCGACTCGGTAGGTAGTTTATTTTTTATTATTTTATTTCAATCTCAATAAGATTCCTTAGAGTTAGATAAATATATACGTGTAAGTTTTTGTGCCTGATAGAATTAAACTACCATATATATATAACGTTTACAAAAAAAGGTCCCCTCTAACCATGCTTTTCTGGCAATTCTGACAGTTACGAGCCGCCACTGTTTCGGGCTATCGAGTAGGCGATCAAGTTCGGGCTTCATGTTAATAATGTCGCAAATGTGAAGACTGTTCGTCTATTTCACCGTCGACTTAACCCATTTTCACTGTGTGCCGCCGCACCGCACAGATATATCGACCTTAAAAGTCTTCGACACGTAATTCACTCGGGTTTGTAAGTTATTTCCATCTTCCGCTGTGGGAAGGATATCCCGGAATTCGTTGTGAATGGAGGTGATGTAAACAAGGAGATATTTCAGGGCATTATTTTCGGGTTAATAGATCTTTATTGTTGTTTTATTGTGCAGAGCTAGATAGCACTGAATGTAGGATTTTATGTCTTCTTCTTGATGGATCTAGGAGAGAAAAGGACGCATTTTGTATGAATTTTATCTGAAAAGGAAATTGGTGATTACGCGCATGAAATTAACACTAGCCTTACGGGATAAATTTAAATGTTAATGATGATAATTACAACGCGGTTGCACTGAAAATGTCGCTGCATTAATATTCTAGACGCTTCAGGATATTCGTGTTAATGAGATATCGCATGGCAAATTGGAGCCTGCAGTTCGCTAGCTGGAAGTGGACATCATACAGTGAGGGACAGAACATGAAAATCTAATCAATTTCATCAGGTCTAATGGAGTCATTACTTATTCAAATTCACTTTGGTTCAGAACTGCAATACTCTAAGTTAAGATAAATATAGGTTTATTTTCTATTTAAACCGATTATAACAGATGTATAACAATCGATCAGTCTTATTGTTCTATTTTCGTGTTACTTTTATAGTAAATTGAGAATAGAATATACTTGTTAAATTGTCAAACGTGTAGTATATTATGTGTTTGACATCTTGACAATTTAAATTGAAGTTATAATTGTATCTTATTGATCTATCTATTCGGCATTATGCAGCAAATGGAAATATATAAGTTATTACTTCTTTACGTCCCACTATCCTGCCCCCAAATTAAGTAATTATTAACGATTTTTCAAAAGCAACACAATGTCAACGACTTTATACCCACATTGCCTCATACCATCTATAATTTATTATTTGCTGTATGGTTCCCCAAAACGTTTTTAGTTTCTAAAAGTTAATGGTTCATCTGGCAAATATTTGCTAGTGCTACTTGGATTAAATCTGCATAAACACTTGTTCTTTTTTAACATTAGCTTCCAATATTTACTGAGATCATTCGAAGAAGTATTCGGAGAAACATGAACAACAATGTGGCCTTGTCGCCCGAGTTTATCACTATTAATTTTGTTCTAAAGGAAAAGTAATTCCAGGAACTTAATAATGTGCTACCAAGTATCGCCCCACGATAATTAAGTCATCTATGACATGAACGAAGTTCGATTTTCTTAAATCCCTTAAAAGCTGTTGACCAAATCTTATCTGCCTCTATTCAAAGAAACTGTTCCAATTTGTATCAATCCTAGTTTAGACCCACAAGCAGTTACTTAGAAATTTGTACGCCTGTGTGTTTACTGTCAATGTAATACCCCCAGATTTGATTGTTGATGCTAATTCGTCAGATTGGTCAAGTGAAAACTATTTATTCAGTACAATGACGATGACCACATTTAACTTCCCCGTAATCGCCCTTGCAAAGTCCAATGGTGTCGGATTGTGCATATTTTTTTACCCCTCACTTTCTACAAGCTCCAACCATTAGATCAAACTGTGCTTGATCATTGTAAAATCTACTACCATCAAGTTATGTGTTTCCACCCTCATCACTTCAAACCGGGCCACACCACCCCAAACCGGGCCACACCGACCCCAACCGAGTGACACCACCCCAAACCGGGACACACCAACCCCAGCCAGGCCACACCGACCACAACCGGGCCATACCGACCCCAACCAGGTCCCACCAACCCAAACCGAATCTCACCAACCCAAACCGAGTCTCACCAACCCAAACCGAGTCACATCGGGCCCTACCAAGCCAAACCGGGCCACACCTGGCAAAGCCATGCCAGACCTGACCATCTATGTAATATTATCACATCAGCATTTTATTAAATTTCTGCTTACCTTCAAGTGCTCATACGCCTCTTGGTGCAACACATCATATGCCTTCCAACAGTCGGACATGATGATTGTCCCAGGTTTGATCCACTGCTTGATGATGGGGAGGAGGGTGTCTGTGCCTCGCTGCTCCACTGGTACCATAAAAACCCGTCCGGTGCCTCGCTCGAACCCGCCAAAAACCCACTGGCTTTCAATACGATGCCGCTTATGATACTTTCTACGTCCAAATTTGGAGTCTACCTCGTCGACGATTCCTGGGCCATCTAATTTTGTGAGTCTGTACATGAAATACTCCAAACAAACCTCCCGACAAAATGAAGCCCAATCAACAGCAGTTCTTTGACTGAGCTTCAGTTCCATGCAAATGAATGTTTGGCTAAGACATCGAACCCACAAATTAATGAAGCCTAAAATTTGCTGTAGGGATAGTTTAGATCGCGCAAAAAATGTCCCCGTTCTTAATACAACTCGCGTCCCACATACACGTCAAGTTTGCATCCGGAAGGAGATTTTCTGGTAACACTTCCACACCGAACCATCGATACTAAAATTTAAAACAATTAAAATAAGTATGTAGGTCTAAAATATCTGTCTGACGGCTTACCTATCTTGAAACCTCTCCAATCTCAATGAATTGCCACACGTTGGGCATTTGTAATCCCCTTCAGTGGGGATCAAGCCCAAACGTTGTAACTGTTGTGGCAATTCATCGATCTTATCCGTAATCCGGATGAGGTCCATAAAGCTCATGATGTAAAAACATGAAAAGTCAAATATGGTATGCAATTATGTATCATATTAAACTTACCGGAGTGGTTGGAGCAGCAGTTGATGCGGCAGCCATAATATGCCTAAATACAAATGTAACTGAAGAAACAGGCGAACAAAAAA
>SMLS01021926.1:0-47897 GCA_004785975.1 Popillia japonica | reverse complement strand
CACAGGCATGTACGACTCACACATTTGGGATCAAATCAAAAATGTGTAATATTAAAAAGAGATTTATGTTTAATACGAGTTGCCCTTAATTGCTAGAAAATGCTAGCAAATCAGTTGATGCCCTTTTATAACATGAAGGTTAGCAGCATATTATCTACCTTTGTAAATGTTCTTTAGATTTCCTGTCTTCCCTGCACTCTCCTTTGTGACACTCTTCATTCACTACACTCTATCATCAATTAATATGCGTAATTGATGGTAGGTCTATGTCTAGAAACAATACTTTCTTTGTGGGGGTAAAATGTACATAAGTAGAAGTCGATAAACTGACCTGACAAGCGACTTTCTCTACATTGTTCACGAGCATGTTTGTAATACCGTTGTAATACGTATTCTCATACATTAATAATTTGGCTCACGCCATACCAACATAATATCAAGCCATGTTGGTCATCTAAGAGAGTTTTGTTCAACACTTTATTAATTTTCATTTTTTAGAATAATTACTCAAATTGTACTTCTGTAATTTGCTGCACTTATACCTACACGAGACTGGGTATTTTCTAAAATCTTTTGAGCATTGTGGTTTAATACCATTGCTAAGTTATTGTTAGCTAGTAAGGAATTAAGTCCCAGATCTCATCTCAAACACCTACAATTTAAAAAGTAGTGATTTGTTCCATGATTTCTTTAAAAAAGGCAAGAAACGATTTCAAAACTATAAATATACTGGATCTACAAATGCGGAGACAGAAATCTGTATAGGAAACAACTTGAACAATTGTTTAATTAAAGGCATGCCCTGTTTTAACATTGTAATACAATTCCATAGCTTCACACATTACATTTTGTTTTAACTCATACTTGTGTGGGGGTTTGAAGTTAAATCACAATTCCGAAAATGTTTTAATATGTTAATTTCAACAGATGCAAAGCATCTGTCAAGGGATATGTGATTTAATTCCAAGAACAAATAAGCAGTGCTAAATAACACCCAATTACCATAGTGGGGTCGGGACCAAAGGGATCATAAGAACATATTTCTCTATACGCATATGCAAATTCAGATCATTGTATAGTAATTACATTCACAAAACAAATTTTGAAGGGATCACATGTTCCAGAACTACATATAATTATATACAAGAAAGTGTTTGCATAAATCTATAGCAGACGTACTAGAAGATCTCAATGGTGCATAAACTATGTTGCTGGGCAATATTTTAGGATCAAGATATTACGACAAAGCAAATGTGGTCTGGGCTTAGATGAATAAGATCGAATAGAAAGGAGGACCGGATGGAGTACGAGCCATTATCGTTTAAAGTGAAGAGACGTATAGGCCACAAAAAACTATGCGGCGAACGTATCTTGGAAAATCACGATGATTCATAAAAACAAATACATAGTTCAATTCAAAGTTTCGTTTTTATGATTTGATGCAAAGGAAGCTCAATCACGAAATTTTCAAGTATGTAGTCAAAATACAATAACACCAGAAGCCATTGACTTGAAATGAAACGAATTGGTTGAGCAGCAATTCTCAGAGGAAACTGACATTTTTCTCGGAGAATTGTATTCCTCTCAACCTAACATTCGCTATGGGATGCAAAATTGCGCAATGAATCATTTTTTCAAATAAACAATTTGCTTTGCTAAATTAATGAATACATTTTTTTACCATTCATTCCTTTGGTTTTTTGTACAAATCTTCTTAGAGTTCATATTTTTTGAAATATTAATTTATTGAAATTATTATGAAGATGCCAAATTTAATTATAATATCTCATAAAAACATTTTTATCGTCATTAAAACTACACATCAATCACGCCATAAACGGTGACAAGCAACATCGTCATTTATTGGAAGTTGAAGTTGTAAAATTGGGTACACTTATCCCAACAAGAAGTTGGCCGAAGACTAGTTGTTACACAATGTGTCGACAGTAGAGCTTAGCGAAAATATCAAGAGATAGTTACCGCAGACGGCCAGGTCAAAGTAGAAAATGCAAGACAACGATTGCAGAAAACCGAGTATTGAGGATTAATGCTAAACGAAGATGATTTTGAACTGCTAAAGCATTAAGAAATGACCTCCAGAATGCAATTGGTGTCGCTGTAACCGCAGATACCGTTCGAAGAAGGTTGGCTGATCCTGGTCTAAAACCGTACCGACCTGTTACTAGGCCAGTGTTAACGGCTCTCCGCCAAAGAGCTCCATTAGAATTTGCTCAAATGTACTCCCATTGGAAAATTGAAAACTGAAGACACGTTTTGTTTACGGATGAGTTCATGTTCTGCCTTTCAACTAATGACCGTCGTGATAGAGCGTGGAGAAGACAAGGTGAACGATTTGCACAGTGCGCCATACGATAACAGGAAACCTTTGGTGGCGGATCAGTTATGGTTGATGGTGTGGGGTGGCATAACTCTTGATGACTATACAAATATTTATGTTTTAAATAAGGGAGCAATGACTGCCATAAGATATCGGGATGATGCGATAGTTCCAATTATTGAACTATTATTTGGTGCTCTTCATGGGCCAGAATTTGTATTCATGCACGATAATGCGCGGCCATACATTGCTAACGTCGCAAGGCAAGAGATGGTTGAGAGTGATCAGCGCGAAGCCCAGACCTTAACCCCGTTGAACATCTCTGGGACAACTGCGGGAGACAAATTAAGGCTCTGGAACATCGTCCTAACACATTACAAGAAGTGTCAACAAGATTGCAAGAAATTTGGGCAGCAGTTCCTCAAGAAAAGATTACTTTACTGCTTCGAAGTATGTCTGAAAGAATGAGAACTTGCGCAAGAATGAGGGATGGTTTCTAACGGGTGTGAACCCGTTACAAACTTTTATTGTTGATTTTTTTATGTGTTCATTTATTCGTCAATGTGATGGTACCATGTTTATTGTAAATTGCTGAAATTAGTTTACGAATTAGCGAAATAAATAATCAAAATGCTGGTTAAATCTTTTTTCTTTATATGTGCGTACATATATCAAGCAATAAAATTCCATGTTTACGTACTTATCACAATGTATTACAGTTCATCTACCCGTTAATTTTGCGGCGAAGTGTAGTTAACAGCGCAACATACATACATAAGTATTATAACCGGTGTGAAAAGAGCAGCCAAAGATAGCAGCCGATTTCTCCGAAGATACCCGAACGTATATAGGCGTCGAAGTCCATATTGTGAGGGGTAACCACATATAAAAAATTAAAAAAAATATAATCAAGACTATTGTAGCTTCAGTTGCAGTTTCAATGTTTAATGAACTTGCAATTAGTAGGATAGGTTATATGTACGTATGAAGTACTTAAAATCTTCAGTCACCGTGTAGAATGAGAATTTTACAAAAAATATTAAAAACCATATTTCATTTCCATCTATTACATACAGATTTCACATATATATTTTACAGTGCTAAATGCGTATTTCTTGCAAATATGATCGATTTGCAAAGGGTCCCAGGGGGACATTACCTGAACCTACATATGAAATTTGTTCTAAAATTTGACAAAAGAAATAAACAATCACATTAAAAATATATGTGTGAAATCTGTATGTGATAGATTGAAAGGAAATATGGTTTTTTAATTTTTTTGTCAAATTTTCGAACAAATTACATATGTAGGTTCAGGTAATGTCCCTCTGGGACCCTTTGCAAATCGATCATATTTGCAGGAAATTTACACGCTAGAGGCGAAAACCTTCTGGTAGGTGAGGGGCGTCAGAAGGTCACGGTAACTCGACGTGTCAACCACGCTAGAGGCGAAAACCTTCTGACCAGAAGGTCAGAAGGTTTTCGCCTCTGGTACCCACCCAGTTAACCTATTTGCTCCTGAAGAAGCCGCTTACATTAGTGGCGAAACGTCGAGTTTATTGTATATCTTGTGCATTTTATTTTTTATTTTGTACTGTATATATTTTACTAACCATGACACGGTCAACACCCGGAAACTCTCATTATAAACGTACATATATCCTACTAATCCTACTAATTGCAAGTTCATTAAACATTTAAACTACAACTGAAGTTACAATAGTCTTGATTGTATTTTTTTAAAATTTTTTATATGTGATTACCCCTGACAATATGGACTTCGACGCCTGTGTACGTTCGGGTATCTTCGGAGAAATCGGCTGCTATCTTTGACTGCTCTTTTCACACCGATGGTATTATATGTACTTAAATTAATACCACAGATCCAAAATACGTTTTTAATATAATTATGAAATTTTAATTTTACCTCTAAATAAGTACTATACAATAATTTATATTGAGTACGCCGCATTTATTATATATTGCATTAATAAAATAGGAGTACATGCAGCCATATCGCATAATATATATATCGTACACCAACTACAAGATTTAGCATGTTATTGTGTAACAAGCTTTATAACTAGACGTAAACACTTAGCAGTGAACCATGAACACTAAAGAGCTGCTGAAAACACACACAAGCAGAGTCACGCGAAAGCTAAAGAGAAACCTGTGGGAGAGAGGGAGAATGGACACGAACGAATCGATACAGCGTTCACTGCACCCTGCACGTCAGCCCGTTTCTCGATCCATTCTATCTTTTGCTGCTTACACACCCGCCAATGCAAAATGGTTAGGGCTTCCGCGGAAGGAAGTGCGCAGGAGTCGTTGTATTGGCTAGACGTATGTACGTGCAGGGTTTGATTAGAAATAGGATATATAAAAAAGATTGTTGGTCTTCTGTTTTAATGAAAACCGCATTATATTATGTATAAGAAATTTATTCTCTTTGCTTTTATACACAGATTCTTCATTTGGATTATATAATATGATAGAGTATGAATGTTCTTGATGAGGCATTTGATATTGTACATAATCAAAGAGAGTGGCATTTCATCATTGGTATCCCTAAAATTGGCCTCAAACGTTATAGTTCGTGTAATGATGATAAATTTGTGGCACCAACTCTAGCCCACTCTACTAGATTAAAAAAATATTTGAAAAAGAAACATTGGAAAAGCTTCAATACGAGATGTATGTATGTCTCCAGCCCCGCCGACTCTGAATTATAACACGCAGTGTAACCGATTTTATGTGCTTCATTTGTGCTAGTTTGTGCCGCAAAAACAAAGTTTTGTGCGTATGCCATAGAACAGTGGATTGCAGAATGGATAAACGACAACCATCTAGAAATAGCTCCAGAAATGTCGAAATTAATAATCCTGAAGGGCCCTTACAGGCGGACCACAGGCGAAATACTTTATGAGGTCATTCAATCGCAAATTCTGAATGCAATTCAAACTGGAACCACTACGGTGGATAGGAAAAAATAAAGAGCCGCTAGAAAACCTGCAGAGAAGGGACATTGCGTAGAATTACAAGCGGAACAGCTAATAATCCTCTCGTTCAACAGTAACCAGCACATATATTCCAGGTCGTAAGAAAAAAAAACTGCAGTGTTCGAAGTACGTCAAATTGCACTTTCTTCACTCCCACTTGGACTACTTTCCAGAGAATTTGGGAACTTTTACCGAGCAGTAAAGCGACCATTTTCACTAAGATGTGAAACGGAAGGAATAAAAGGAAAACACTGTAAGAGAATTACAGGGTGAGCTAGTTTAGCAGAAGTTATTAATAATAGACCAATAAAGCAGTTAACCCAAAATTCAGTCATAATAGTTGGGATGATGTAGGGATCAGTATTTAGTTCAACACTTTTGGAATATTCCATAGGACGAGGTACTATAGATAGTACTTGTGGAACAGTGGATTGCATGGATAAAAGAAAACGATCTCGAAATAGCCCCAGAAATTTTGGAAGTAATCATCCTAATCCTAATCCTCCTGCAGGCTGACGGGATTAAAATTTGAATTGCCATGGAAAATATATAAAGAGCTAACGTATTTTGATGTAGCAAGCTAACCTTTGGCAGAACTTCCACAAACGTCCAGAGACTCGAACGAAGGGGGTTTACGAAACGAAATACATACTCATCAATCATACAATCCCAAATTTTGAACGCAATTGAAGCTGGAACCGCTATACTGGACAGGAAAAAATAAAGAGCTACTCCAAAGCCTGCAGAGTAGGACATCGCGTAGAATTATAAACGGAACAGCTAATAATCCTCTTGTTCAAGAGGAACCAGCACATATTCATATTTCATGTTACCAAAAAAAAACACGATAAACAAACAGATGTTATAGGAAATGGAGAAGTCTCGAGTCCAAAGCCACTCGGACCAAATCCTTAATGCAACTTCAAGAAGGTAATATTTTTAAGCCAATTTTTATTGGAACCTGGCATCTCTGGAAGGTAGCTAAAAATATTTAAGACGAATGATACCAAAATCGTGAAATGGTAGACACACATTGTTCTCTACTGCAAAAGATGTACCGTAAATCGAACCCAGATGGAGACCCAGCTAATCCAACCAATTAATTGTGGTAGCATTATGGAAATTGTCCTACCCAGCTAAATCACTTGTGGGCAATTTTCAGCTATATCAGCAATTTTATTAAGAGAACGAAGAACGAAAAGAGGCATTAAGACAACTATATTAGCGATGTTACTCCCACAATAGGGTTAAAGGCTCAGCAATGGAAGTATAAAGACTTTTTAGTGAGGCTCATACTGAGCTAGTTTAAAGGTACGATTCCATATTGACTGGATACGGGTGGAATATTATCACTGTAAATATTAGTTACTTGAAATAAAAAACACTTTGATAGATGTAATACTTTATTGTTGAAAAATCAAGTTTTAACACTATTGTAAAGGAAATTGTTGTCTACATTTTTACTATATCGGTAGTCAAATTATTTGGATATCCTATCTTTCCAATTCTTGTAATTCGGCACACAAAATTTACAGAATAAATCCCGGCAATGTAGCATGTGATAATAAGTTGGATTATACATGGTTACATAGTACTCGATCTGCTTTTAATTCTCGTCAATAAATTTAATGCTTCAATGTGAAAATTTAACTGTTGTGTGTTACTTAGCTTCTTGACACGAGACTGCAACAATGCAAAGAACGCATCATTATTATCTGACTGATTATTGTGTTGTGAAGTGAATGTTTCACTTTCTTTATTATCATTAAAGGTATCACTTGTATTCAACTTCACATCATCAATTATTTCCTGTTTTATCACGATTTCATTGATGTCCAGATCATTATCAAGTACTTCTTTGTTTATCGTAGTTTTAGTTGCTGCACAATTAATGTCGTGCACCGTGCTATTTATTGTAGCATCTTGAGAAGTATTATTAACAACTACCTCAGTATCGTTGAATGTTTTCGTCTTTATTGTAATGTCAGTTTGTGCGTTATCAATGTCTTCATTGTTAATTTCATCAGTTGTCTTACTACTTTCGTTTTGAGGTAATTCGTCCATAACTTCTATAACAAAATATTGTTTCGGTGGTGGATTGTTATTTTCTCTAAAGTTCTCTAAGTTAGTTTTATAGTGATAATCATTATTTGAATGATAATAGGTAGACAACAAAAAATCTAAACTATCACAGGCAATTCGATCAGACTCCCGCTGGGTTACCCTAATCGGAAGCCGTTCTGCCAAAGCGTAACGCTCACGATGTTTAAGTCTTACACGTAACCATCTCGTTCTTAATTCTCTCACTGAAAATAAAAATAGATCTCCAAAACAAGTTCTAGACTAGCGTTGATGTCTTTCTGATATTTATTACAACTATTGCAAATAGCACCTAAGCTAGTATAAAAAACCATTTTTATAAAATACTTACCGAGCTTCTTTTGATTTGTGACATTCATTGAATAGAAGTTTTTATAGAGAATACCGCAAACTGTTCTCCATGCTCTCTGCCGTGTGCCACTTGACGGATATTGTTCGTGACACGGGTCCCACAGAACAGGATGTTTCCGTACTTCAGCTATCAATCGGTTAATATCGATTCCAGGCATATTGAAATATATTTTCCTCAAATTCTTTAGACACAACAATGAACTACCAATCTCGGTTCTCAACTGAGCGAAGTGACTACCTCCGCTGGCAACTTCGTGGACGCTCGTAATGAACCGATCGTACGCTGGTGACCTCGCCTTTTTCATATGGCGAATCACGTGTTCCGTGTGTTTCACTCTTTCGCATTAAGAGGTTCGTGTATTAGCTAAATAATCCAAGCATCGCCAGAAAGTATAGAAATTAAATAGAGAATTAATGTAACACATAAATTGCGCATGTAACTCAAATGTATACTTTATACTTTGACAATAGAAAACTATATCAATAGTGATTCTTTGAACTGCGAATGTTTAAATTAAATCCGAAGATATTTAGTGAAACTAAAGTTGCAGCAGGAAAGAAGGAGGTAAAACTAGTTTAGTTAATTAGAAGAAACGTAGATCGATCATTTACATGATTGCGTTTTAAACGACATTTAAAAATTAGCTTCAATACACTGATTTGTATCAATATTTTATGGCTACAGATGCGATTGCGTGTGATATAAAGTTGACCATTTCTATTCCTGATTAGCTTAGTAATAGGATAGAGATTATTATATGAAGCTTTAGGTTTAGATATTGAAATTTACTGTGAGAAGTCAAGCCGCATCGAAAATCTGTCTCTGAAGCACAATTTTAAAACACGTATTACATAAACTATAAATATGTATAATAAATAAATATATTAATTATGATGAACTGGGTCATATGGCTAGCTGTACTCTGTCTTTTTAATACTAACTTATTTCTTAATTTAACAGATTTAAGGGGAAGAAAACTTAAAGTTTAAATGTGTGGTTCAGACATAATACAATCGCGATAGGACACTACAATACTAACACCTGAAACCGTATTTTACGCCATCTACAGGATTTGACGAAACTAATCTTATAAGGCGGCTAATTTCAAATTAATTAAATTTAAAATATTTCTTATTTGTTCCAATTTACTTATGAAATCGTAAATTTATCGCCATACACATACATATAACTGCGATTCTACCAGTTGTTTCTTCTTACTGTTCATATATGTATGTATTTGACCACAAATTTAAAATTTTATGAGTAAATCGAAACAATCAGAAATACTCTTACGCATATCTTTCATTGCTTTCATTTCAATAAGTTATTATGATTACCTTTATGAAACTAGGAAATTTGTTATTGATTAGTAAAATGGAGAAATAAAAACAGTCAATGTCTCTACAGTACAACCTCGATAATCTGAACTAATTCAGCACTACACTGTTCGGATTAGGCTTTTGTTCGGATTAAAGAAAACTATTGTAAATAACAACAAATAGGCTCAAAAGTAATATTTATTCTACAAAATAACATTAAAATTTATTCTTTAAGACAAAAATCTTTAATTGACTTTTGTTTCAAGATATTTGATTTATTTATGTAGAGTTTCATCGCTTTTTCTCGCATCTGCCTTAGTAACAATATTTGATTCATTGGAATATCATTTTCCAATGCCCATTGAATACAAATACATAAATGGCAAGAATTTTTCTTAAGCAAATAGCTGTTTATTCTAGCTAATCGTATAACAACCGACGTTTCGATGAGTCGCTCTTCTTTTTCAAAGGCTACAATAATAGTTGATTTTTTATAATTGGAGAATTCTACATAAAGTTATAACTTACTTTAATACGGTAAAATATGGTAAAACATTGTTGATTAAATTCTAAATTCAACCATTAAACCAATTAGGTTGAAGAAGCTAACATATATGTTAGATGTTAAATATCGAATAGGAGAAAAATTTGTTGTTTGAAAATTTAAAAAATTGAAATGTTAAAATATTAAAATAACATGTTTCCTATTTGGAAACTGCAGTGGGAATGAATATCAAAGTGTATGGCGGAAGGGCACGGCCGTGAAAAGTTGTTACTTATATGGAAAGAAAAAAAAAATTCTTGTGTATGAAGTAATGTACTAAAAATCTATATGTTGGTTGTATATAGTGACGTGAATTTGAAATTACTTAAAAACCAAAAAAAAATACATTCATTGTTTTGCTCTCCCCAATTTTTTAGTATCAGCTATTAGTCAAAAGAAACACTTCATGTCGATTTTCGGAGTAGCGAATTTGAAAAGGTTTTTGTTCGGATTATAGAAACGAAATAGTTGTTCTGATTACTGGAGGTTCTGATTACCGGGGGTTCGGATTATCGAGGTTGTACTGTATTTGTGTTTTATTGATCTTATGAATTTCGTTTTACAATATTTAAAATGCTTTGGCGCATTCTGTGGAATGTGACGCTCATCTTGGCCGCTGAGCACTATTTAATTGTTTGATGTAATCGTGCCTTACGACTTTAATAAGTCTTTGCAGAATATTGGCCTTTAAGTCATTATTCTGTTCACAATTAGTAAAGTTTATTTTGTTACCTATATAAAATTTTATAAATATTTCGAGATATATATCTTTTATGTAAATAGTTTTGTAAAATATATCTTATTATATGTAACGCTTTAATGATTTTCGACAAAAAATCTGTAATATATTTCAATGAACCTGTATTGTACTTTTTTAATGTCGTAAGTTTATCAAGTGCAGTGGTTGGTTGCGGCTTGTGTTGTGCAAATGGCTTTAAGGGTGTTGGGTACAAAAAAAATAACTTCTTTATTACTGATTCTTTCATATGCAATAGAATGTAAACATGTTTCTAGTATGTTTCAAGGAATAAAAGAGAAATGTAAAACGAAAAATAATGACTATGAGATGACTTACGAGTTAAAAAAGTCAACATCTTGTGTCAATCCCAGAGCCATTGACAATGGTCCGATGGAAGTGAGATTTTAAATATTCATGTATAAGATATACTTTTACGTCTTGATGAAGCTATTTAATCAAAAAAGAAATTATTTATGGAAATAAAATGTTTTGAAAGCAGCACTGAAAGTGAAATTAACGTAACCGCACTTTTCAAAACGCTTTATTTACATAAATAAGTTATTTTTTGATTAAATAGCTTCATCAAGACGTAGAAGTATATCTTATATATCAATACTTAAAATCTTACTTCCAGCGGACCATTGTTAATAGCTCTGGGATTGACATAAGATGTTGACTTTTTTAACTCGTAAGTCATCCTAGAGTCATTATTTTTCGTTTTACACTTTTCTTTTAGTCCTTGTAATATACACTCAAGGACAAAAAAACACGGACATTCATTTCATACAGAGAAAAATTAGGTGTATGTTAGACAGAGTTTTTGTAGATTATGCAATTTAAAATGCATCAATTTGTAATCATTTTGTTACCATGGATATGTGTAAACAAGTCATTGTTACGAGATACGCCATTTAATTGTAAAAAGTCGCAGTCACTGCAGAATTTGTGTATGCCTTTTTATTCTTTATTATCACTATTTGTTAAATTTTCACGTGTTATCAGTGTTTTGAGTTTAAGACAGTAGTCACAATTTACCTTATTACACAATGAGACCTGAAGATATTGCTGCAGCCGTTGCTTTACATAATGATGGACGCAGTGTGCGTTACATCGCATATGTCATGAATATGCCTAGAAGTACCACACAGGATCCCTTAAAACGTTTCCGAGAGACACAAGAATACACCAGAAGATCAGGTTCGGGTCGTCCGCGATGCACAACGCAAGATGAAGACAGGCGCATGGTGTTGTCAGTTCTTAGGGAGCGCAGCCTGCCATCTACGATGGTAGCCCAACGGTTTATTAACATCCATGGACGTCCAATATCGGTCAAAACAGTTAGAAGAAGGTTGAAAGCAAGTGGACTGATGTCAGCTAAAGCTGCAACCGGTCCCAGATTACTAAGAATGCATCGCGTCGAAAGATTGCGCTTTGCACAGAATCATAGAGCCTGGAGAAATGAACAGTGTTCTGTTTACAGACGAATCCCGTTTCAATTTACGCTCACCTGATGGACGTGAAAAAATTTGGAGAAGGAGAGGGGAACGATATTCGCAGTGCTGTATTTTCGAGAGATCGTCATTTGGAGATGGTGGAGTGATGGTTTGGGCAGGAGTGTGTATGAATGCTCGTACGGAGTTGGTTTCCATAGACGGAAATCTAACAGCTGATAGGTACATAAATGAATGTTTAGCGAATCATGTGATGCCATTTGGTCCGTATATAGGCAATGATTTTCTTCTAATGCACGACAATGCGCGCCCACACGTCGCTCACATTACAAGAAATTATCTGCAAGAAGTGGGGATTCGCGTTTTGCCATGGCCAGCAAGGAGTCCTGACATAAATCCGATCGAGCACGTGTGGGACATGTTGGAACGGCGTATTAGGAGGCGGCAGAGACCATCGGAAAACTTACAGGAGTTAAGAGAAGCACTTCTAGAAGAATGGGAAAACATTCCCCAAGAAGCCATTTCTAACTTGATTCAAAGCATGCAAAGACGTGTGGATGCACTTATCCAATGCCGAGGGAGTAACACGCGTTACTAAAAATGAGATTTCAATGTTACAAGTCTAAAACATCTAAGCCACAACTGAAAAATGATATTACTGGTTTTTCGCCATTTCCGTTGTGACAAAAGGTTTTTCTTCTAATACTATATTTATAATTAATTACATGAACCTTTGTTTGAAATGCGTTTTTCTATCATTTAAAATACTTAACCATTAAATTTGATAACATACTAGATCTTTAATTAACAATTTCTGACATAAAACAAGTGTCCGGGCTTTTTAGTCCCTGAGTGTACTAGAAATACGTTTATATTATATTGCACATGAAGCAATCAGTGCACATGAAGCAATCAGTAATCAAAAAGCATTTTTTTTTGTACGCAACACCCTTGCGGGATTATTATTTAGTAGTCTCGGTCATTTTCATTCTGTACTATCCTTAAGTTCCAAAAAATACTACGGAGAAAATAAATTAGCTCATGATGTGGAAAAAGGAATAACAAAATTGTAAAATTAATACTTTTTTAAGAGGAGCAAAAAAAATTAATACCTGCGTTGTAAATTTATGGGCTGTAAGAAATATATCGCATTCGTCATCCTCACAATTGGCTCCAACGGAATGGCCTGAAGTAAATCCCTTTACCAAGAGACTTTTACAAAATGGACTAAACGCTGAACATGTCGGGTTGGTATGACGCGCCTCCCTTTGCCGAAAAAATTCTCCAAAAGATCCTGATTATAAAAGTTCTCGGTGCTAAGTATTAGAAACCTAGACTCCTCATGTGTTTGTGCAAACTACCGAAATTTACTAGTGTCTGTTTAAAATCTCGTACACTTGGAGGCGTAAATATTTTTCCATTCGGTTTCAAAAATTTCATCGATGTCAGGTGCAGGTGATACACATTTGCTCTCTGTCAGAGTGACCTAAAACAATTCAACAATTTATATTGACGAACCTATTTCTTGATTCATAAAAATTGCACTTGGAAAATGGTTCTGAAAAAATACCTGACTGAATTGGTACGTCTATGTGAGGAAATGCTGTTCGTTTTAATCTAACTCCAGTAAAATCTTTAGTATCAAAGTGTTTACGGCACAATCCGCACTTGCGATATATTTTCTGTGGTGTCATGCCTTGTTCCAATAACCTTCTATTTCCACATATCTTAACTCATTTTCTAAATAACACGATATTTTTATCTGAATTTGGAAAAGAATGTTTACAAGGGCTAGGGAAAAACAGCAAAAAAATTTAGTCAAGAGCTTAATTTGATAAAATTCAGGCATGATTAGGTGATTAAAGTATTATAAATAATAATTAAAATTTCAATATCTGTTCTAAAATCCGCGTTATTTTCTTTTTAATGTATATCATTGCATATATTAATCTCTTGTTGTAACAATTTTCTTTTTTTAATCTTAACATTTTCAAAAGCAAAGTTATGTTGTAATTCTTTAGAATGCTTAGACAAAGCAGTTTCCGTGGTTATGTTATGCTTTATAGTGGTGATGATTATAGAGTCGCTTTTTTAAGTATTGGCTAAGAGCACCAGCATAATCTCTGAACTTATGTAAAGAGCACTAAAGATGGTAGAAGGGTGGTGCAGGAAGGAGAACCTTGGAGTAAACCCTGCAAAGACTGTGCCCTTTACTAGAAGAAGGAGACTGGATGGCCAACGAGCACCGTCTCTTTATAATGGAGTTATACAAATCAGTCAGGAGGCTAAGTTCCTGGAAGTCACCTTGGACTCTAAACTGAACTGGAACTTACATTTGAAGAACATGACAGACAAATCTAAGAGGGTGTTACTAACAACCCGTAGAAGAGTTGGGAAGACATGTGGACTCAAACCGCACATGACCTCCTGGTTGTATATTACGGTAGTAAGACCCATAATAACTTATAGCTGCCTGGTTTGGTGGCCAAAGGTTGCGCGTGGGCATGCGAGGGCTGATCTATCAGAGGTCAAGCGTCTGGCATGCCTTTGCGTAACTGGAGCTATCAAGGCCACCCAGCAGCTGCAATGGAGACCATGTTAAACATACCTCCCCTTGATATATTTATCACTGGAGAGGCAAGAATGGGAGCATACAGACTGAAAAATACTAATATATGGAAATCCCACCATCTGTCCGGACACACCAGTATAGAAACAGTAGTCAAAAACTCTATCTTCGATATTTCTTACTTCGAATTTCCTACGACAATCCCTTCAAAGTCTCTTTGAACTGGGCTGAGTGGAGAAGGCGAAGGGAGTAAGCTGACAACCCAGAACTGGTTTACAGATGGGTCAAAAGCAGGGACTAACTCTGGTGTTGGTGTTTACGAGGAAAACGAGCGTTATAAACTGTGTGAACCATTTGGAAGGTACACCACGGTATTCTAAACAGAAATATATGCTATACAAGCCTATGCGGTGGAGAGTCTGCGTCGCCAACCGCGAGGAGAAACGATTTGGATTCACTCCGACAGTCAGGCAGCCTTAAAGGCATTAGCATCAACTCATATAGCCTCTCAACTAGTATGGGAATATCGGCAAAAGCTAACTGCTCTGGCTAAACACAACAAAGTCAACTTGGTATGGGTGCAAGGACACCGGAGTATAGCAGGCAATAAAACTGCAGACCAGCTAGCGAAGGAAGGTTCCCAAATGATATTTACTGAACCGGAGCCAGATCTAGCTATTACAAAAAGTGCAGCTCCAATCAAACTGGAACCATGTACCTGAACAAGACATAGTCAGCGGATGATGGAATGATCGTCAAAACGACTAACTGCTGTCCTACTTACACTAAACAGGATTCAACTGAGGGCAGTAACGTGTCTACTAACAGGACACGGCTGTCTAAGAGGTTATCTGCATAAGATGGGGATCTACAAAGATGAACCCTTATGTAGACTCTGCAATGTGGAGGAAGAAACAGTTTCCCACATTTTCTTCGAATGCGCAGCACTAACAAGGAAGCACAGGCAAAAGTGGTGGTGACCGATTTAAATGAAATTTAGTGGGTTTGTAGACAGATGCAGTGTAAGAACAACGGCAACTTGCTAAATCGCCCGTTTGCGAGGGCGGGGGCGACCAAGTGCCAACGCTACCTTTCGCTATTTGCTTTAATATCTTCAAAACTATAAGACATCAAAAAAAGTTAGGACACATATATAACTGTTTTATGAGTACTAAAAGTTAGCGAAAATAGTTTGCCTATCATAATGTTTTCCAGAAACAACCTCCAACCCCTATATTTTTTTAAAACTATTGTCGCTATCTTTTAGTACTCATAAAGCAGCTACTTTGCTTTCGGCTTCTCCGACATAGATGGCGGTACCTTTTACGACTGATTTCGCCTTCCCGACATACAGGGCGGTATCCTTTGTTGGACGCGCGGCCGACCTTAAGCTGATCCTTGATGCGCAGTAAACGATTTCCTTTGTCGCATATTGCCGACGCGCACCTTCTGTGAGACACTCGATACATACACTATACGCGGGTCATATATAGCTTACAAAGTAATACATTGACATTTACAATTTCATGAAAATATAGGTTACATTTACAAATACGAAATCACAGAGTAATACAATAACATTTACAAATATGAAGTGTGACGTTCTTTCGTTATAATATTCTAAATTATATTTGACCCGTAACACCTTCGCTTTTGTTCATGATATCTAAATAAATTTAGTTCGGAAATTGAAATTAATCGTAAATTTGTGAAATCAAAGAACATACTCGTGTCCCTACTTCATATTAAACTAATAAAAATCAAGCATTTTGTGAAACCTCTCTGTAGTATGTTGAACGCAATTCAATGCAACGCCACTATACTATACAGGGTGTTCATACTTAAGCCCGCACCATTGGTAACTCTGTTATTATTGGAGCTAGGTAGTCGTTCAAATTAGCAACTAGTAGAATTTTTCCTGGCGGTTACGACGATGAAACCAAAAAAAGAATTGAACGTCGCGTTTTTCAGATATTTGAAAGATTGTAATTTTTAAAATGGAACTAAAATGGAAATGGATTTTTATGCGGTTGAAATAAAGAATTTAGTTCTGAATAAAAATGTTTCAATACATTACCTCAAAAAAATCGAAAATAAAAAAGTTATCACGTGATTTCTTAAACATTGCATTTTGTTTAAAAAAATTGATGAAAGACGTGTAGCATGTTTCACATGTTTATCCAATTGAAGTCATCTTCAGATATTAAATAAAATAATATCATAAACATCCTTAAAATTTGCTTACTTTATCACTAAACAGTAATTTTTCAAATGAGATACCGTGCATTTTTAGGGATTTAGGATTTGTTTTCAGGGATGCCTAACGAAATTTGTAATTAAATAATATGTACTGATTATTGTAGACTATTCTCTTGTTGAATGGATGAAAAAAATTTTTGTATAGGTCCGAGAAGGTTTGTTCATAATATTCGTAAATGAATTGAAACGAAACGTGTTTTTAACGAAATTTATTTTGATTTCGTCCACGAAACTTAAGAATAATAAATAAAAGAATAATGAACACTATCAATCAACATACATAACTAAAATAATTGTTCGAAGGTACCACCTTCTTGGTCCAGACACTTGCGGGCCCTTTCTGAGTGCAGCGCGTGGCTTTGAGAAGGGTCCTTCCATCAATATTCCGAATAATGGCCGTAATGCTATTTTGAAGTTCTTCCACATTTTGGTAACGATGTTTGTAAACTTCATTTTTTACTCGGCCCCATAAAAAAAATCTAGCGGAGGTAGATCTGGTGAGCGTGGGGGCCACAGAACTGGTCCATGAGTTCCAATCCAATAGGGTCCAAACAGTCTCAGTAATGCGTTAAGGATATGGTGATTATGAGCCGGTGCACCGTCTTGTTGGAAGTATATCCGCGGCCTATCCATCAAGTTCACGTTGTTCACGAAATCTTCTAATACATGAGACATAAAGTCCTCATACCTCTCTCCCGTCATTGAGCCGCGGTAAAAAAAAGAACCCACAATTTTAGATCCAATCATACCACACCAAACATTGAGGCTGAACCGATGTTGTGGATTAGTGGGATGAGCCAAAAAAGGATTTTCCAGGCTCCAAAAATGATAGTTTTTTCGATTAAACATTCCCTTATTAGAGAAGTTACTCTCATCCGACTATAAAACATATCGAGGATCTTCGTATTTATGTAGGAACCATTCACAAAATTTCATTCTTCTTATATCATTATTAAGACGCAAAGTTTGTACTGGCCGATATTTGTATGGCTCAAAATTATATTTTTTCAAAATTTTATGAGTCGTTCCCAATGAAAGGTCTATTTCTCTTGCCAATTCTCTAATTGAATTATCTATCTCTTCACTAACCACAAATTGCTTCTTCGTTCTATTCTTCTTGAAAACCTCTTCGTTTCGCCGAAATTGTCTGTATAAATCCAAAAAATACCTTCTTTGAGGAATCGCGCGCTCGGGAAACATTGCACTATAATGTTCGCGAGCTCTAATAGTGTTTGTTCTCTGACTATAAGCTCTCTCTGAAAGCTTCCATAATATTACATTTTTCACGTGTGAAAACCATTTTCAAAGAAAACAGCAAAATAACAATGCGAATTTTAAAACACATATTGAATATTCTTTTTTTGATTGGTGCCTACTTGATCTAAATTGTAACAACTATTGTAATGTAGGCTAATTTCATTTTATCTTTTTCTTTTTTCTGAGTGGAGTTTTAAATTATACTGTGTCCCATTTTAAAATTGGTACTTTTCTGATTTACTCGGGAATATGCCCCTTTAAAGAAATCACGTGATACCTTTTTATTTTTAATTTTTTTGATATAATGTATTGAAACATTTTTGTTCAGAACTAAATTCTTTATTCAACCGCCTAAAAATATACAGGATGTTCCATTTTAAAAATTACATTTTGTCAAATATCTGAAAAACGCGACGTTCAATTTTTTTTTGTTTTTATCGTCGTAACCGCCAGGAAAAATCCTACTAGTATGCTAATTTGGACGACTTCGTAGCTCCAATAATAACGGAGTTACCAATGGTGCGGGTTTAAGTGTGAACACCTTGTATAGGAAAAAGTAGAGACCTACTCGAAAGCATGCAATCGCTTACTCTAGTAAAGCAGGTCAAATTACAGCACGACTACCACCGATTCTCCTCTTTCCTAGAAGAAGAGCGAAGAATCATCTTGTTTAAGAGTGGCCAACACCTATCCTCCAGAATGCAAACTAGGGAAAACCTGCTATACGAAATGGTAGACGAAATAGAAAAATCTCGACTCCAAAGTTGCTCGGACCCAGTCCGTAATAAGAGGCACAACGCAGTAATTGAAATGCTATTTTAGGAAACACTTCTTAAATAATTTTTATCAGGACATGGCATCTCTGGAAGCTAGACGATTTAAGACGACTGATTGTAAAGAAGACACACTTTGTTCTTTACTGCGAAAGATGTACTGTAAACAAAACTCACAAAAAGGCACTGGGTAAAAAGTCGGTAGACGAGGAAATCTAGTACGAAATTGAAATTAAGAACATCATAACGGAAAAGAGTGTGAAATCAAAGAACATACGCATGCCCCCACCTCATATTAAACTTGTAATAATGAAGCAGTTTGTAGAAGCTCAATGTAAAATTTCCTGCATTATCCGGGAAACAATTGAAAGACAGTATAGTACTCATCTTGACATGCACAAACTAATGAAAGATTTGCAGTTGGAAACGAAAGTGAATGCTTAGCTGTCATTCAAGGAAGTTGTAAATTATCTGACCTTGAGTTCCAAAGTCTAAGACAAAATCTGAAAAAAAAAAGATCAAAAGATCTGAAGTGTTCGAAGTACGTCAAATTGCACTGCAATTGATAATGTAGGCTTCAGTATTTAGTTCAACACTGGAATATTTCATACGACGAGGTACTACAGATAGTACTTGTGGAACAGTGGATTGTAGAATGGATAAAAGAAAACGATCTCGAAATAGCCGCAAAAATGTTGGAAGTAATAATCCTAAAGAGCTCCTACAGCCTGACGGGATTAAAATTTGAATTGCTAAAGAAAAGATATAAAGAACTAACGTATTTTGATGTCGCAATCTAACCTTTGGGAGAATTTCAACAAACACCCAGAGATCTAACGAAGGGAGTTCACGAAACGAAATACATACTTTATGAGGTCATACAATCCCAAACTGTGAACGGAATTGAAGCCGGAACCACTATACTGGACAGGAAAAAATAAAGAGCGACTCGAAAGCCTGCAGAGTAGGACATTGCGCAGAATAATAAACGGAACAGCTAATAATCCTCTTGTTCAAGAAGGACCAACACATACATATTTCAGATTGTCAGGAAAAAACACGGTAGACAAACAGATGTTATAGGAAATGGAGAAGTCTCGAGTCCAAAGCCACTCGGACCAAATCCTTAATGCAACTTCAGGAAGGTAATATTTTTAAGCCAATTTTTATTGGAACCTGGCATCTTTAGCTAAAAATATTTAAGACGAATGGTACCAAAATCGTAAAATGGAAGACGCACATTGCTCTGTATTGCGAAAGGTGTACCCTAAGTTGAAACCAGATGAAGACAGCTAAAACGACCAATTAACTGTGGTAGCATTATGGAAATTGTCCTAGCCAGCTAAACTAACTGGTGGGCAATTTTCAACTATATCAGCAATTTTATTAAGAGACCGAGAAACGAAAAGAGGTATTAAGACAACTGTATTGGTGATGCTACTCCCAAAATACTTTAAAGGCTCGGCAATGGAAGAAAAGAAAAATACTTTTTAGTGAGGCTAGTTTGGTGAGGTCCTTCGTATACGAATGAAGTGATTCCCAAAACTTATACTGAGCTAGTTTAAAGGTAGGATTCCATATTGAGTGCATACGGGTGGAATATATATTATCGCTGTTAATATTAATTACTTGAAAGAAAAAACACTTTGGAACATGTAATACTTTATTGTTGAAAAATCAAGTTTTAACACTACATATTGTAAAGGAAATTGTTGTCTACATCTTTACTATATAGTCAAATTATTTGGATATCCTTTAATATATATTCGTTTCATGTATTTTTTGTATTAATGTGATTCTTTTTATATTTTTCCAATTTTTGTAATTCGGCACACAAAATTTACAGAATAAATCCCAGCAATGTAGCATGCGATAATAAGTTGGCTTATACGTAGTTACATATTACTCGATCTGCTTTTAATTCTCGTCAATAAATTTAATGCTTCAATGCGAAACTTTAACTGTTGTGTGTGACTTAGCTTCTTGACTCTAGACTGCAACAATGCAAAGAACGCATCATTATCATGTGACTGATTATTGTGTTGTGAAGTGAATGTTTCACATTTTCTATTGTCATTAAGGGTATCACTTGTATCCACCTTCACATCATCAATTATTTCCTGTTTTATCACGGTTTCATTGATGTCCAGATCATTATCAAATACTTCTTTGTTTATCGGAGTTTTAGTTGCTGCACAATTAATGTCGTGTACCGTGCTATTTATTGTAGCATCTTGGGAAATATCATTTACAACTACCTCAGTGTCGTTGAATGTTTCCGTCTTTATTGGAATCTCAGTTTGTGCGTCATCAATGGCTTCATTCTTAATTTCATGAGTTGTCTTACTACTTACGTTTTGAGATAATTCGTCCTTAACTTCTATAACGAGATATTGTTTCGATGGTGGATCGTTATTTTCTCTATACTTCTCTAAGTCAGTTTTAAAGCGATACCCATTATTTGCATAAGAATAGGTAGGCAACAAGAAATCTAAACTATCACAGGCAGTTTTAGCAGACTCCCGCTTGTTTACCCTAATCGGAAGTCGTTTCGACAATTCGTAACGCTGACGATGTTTTTTTCTTACACCTAACCATCTCGTTTTTATTTCTTTCACTGAAAACAAAATAGATCTCCAAAACAAGTTCTAGACTAGCGTTCCTGTCTTTCTGATATTTATTACAACTATTGCAAGTAGCACCTAAGCTAGTATAAAAAACGATTTTTATAAAATACTTACCGAGCTTCCTCTGATTAGTGACATCCATTGAATAGAAGTTGTTATACAGAATACCGCAAACTGTTCTCCATGCTCTCTTCCGTGTGACATTTTGTGGATGTTGTTCGTAGGACGGGTCCCACAGAACAGGCTGTTTCTGTACTTCAGCTATCAGTCGTATAGTATCGATTCCAGTTTTCGCAATTCTAGGCATATTGAACTATACTTTCTCAAATTCTTTACACACAACGAGGAACTGCTAATCTTGGTCCTCAACTGAGTGAACCGAGCGAAGTGACTACCTCCGCTGGTAACTTCGTGCACGCTCGTAATGAACCGATCGTACGCTGGTGACCTCGCCTTTTTCATATGGCGAATAACGTGTTCCGTGTGTTTCACTCTTTCGCATTAAGGGGTTCGTGTATGAGCTAAATAATACTAGCATCGCCAAAAAATATACAAGAAGATAGAGAATTAATGTAACACATAAACTGCGCATGTAACTTAAAGGTATATTTTATACTTTGACAATAGAAACCTATAACAATAGTGATTCTTTGAACTGCGAATATTTAAGTTAAATTCGAAGTAAGTACTAGTAAACTAAAATTGCAGCAGGAAAGAAGGAGGTAAAACTAGTTTAGGTTCTAATTAGAAGAAACGTAGATCGAGCATTTAGATGATCGCGTGTTAAATGAAATTTAAAAATTGGCTTCAATACACTGATTTGTATTAATATTATATTATATTATATATTTTATGTCTATAGCTACGATTGCGTTCGTTAATAATCGATATAAAGTTGACAATTTCGATTCCTGATTAGCTTGGTATTAGGATAGAGATTATTATATGAATTTTTTTATTTTTAGATATTGAAATTTGCTGTGAGAAGTCAAACAGCATCTAAAATCTGTCTCTAAAGCACAATTTTAAAACACGTAATATATAAATGATAAATTGTATAATAAATAAATGGGGCATATGGCTAGCTGTGTTCTGTCCTTTTAATGCTAACTTATTTCTTAATTTAACAGATTTAAGGGGCGAGAAAACTTAAAATTGAAATGTGTGGTTGGTGCACACTGCAGTGTCTACACAAGCCTTTCTGTATATGTAATATAACCTAAAATCTAATCAGAGTTGTATTCTTCTTTTGTACACAACACTTGTCACCAAATAATAAAATTTATATTTGAGTTTGATATGTTATCTACGTGATATTGCAAATAACTTGATCATAAAACATCAATTTCGGCATTTTCTTATGCCTATTTTGATCATTTCTTTAAATTGATTGTACTGATATTAATTTCTTTACGAAATTATCTACCATGTAAATCATATAAGTATATTCTTGTAATTATATATAAAATAGGTCTTAGATTTCCATCCTGCTGTAATGTGAACACGTTAGCATTGCACTTGGCAGATGCCATCATAACTACGTGTTTGTTACAACATCAGGCATAGACATACGTTTATATTTATGTATTGTATACTATTTTTTGTGTGAAAATGACTCGCAACTTCCCTAAAAATATGGCCGAAACGAGTAGCGGTGCTATATACAGCTATAAATATATTTGTGTATTTTGTAAGAAAACCTAAACTTATTTTTCTGACATTTTTTCCACTTCAAGGTCAATTAAAACACTATTAATTCGATTAAAGATCAATTTATTCTAGAGTCTTCACAATTTATTAGGTTTTAGTTACAACTTCGTCAGTGGAATAAAATTACACGTTTAATTCGTGTCATTAATAAACAACTCGCCCAACCATCCCTATCAACAAAATTATTTGCAGACAAAGAAATTCAGTGATATTTAGCATTATGTTTACAATATCGTGGACAATTCAAGATATTTTTGAAATGTAACTTTTTAATCATATGAATAATGATCGTTATATCAATGTATTTTTTGTCAAGCTCTAACTATTCTGTTGAAGGACTAGGGAAAAACATGGCTAAGAAACTTAGTCAAGAGCTAATTCAGGCGTTATTAGGTAATTCAATTATTATAAATAATAATTAAAATATCAATATCTGTTCTAAAATCTGCATTCTTTTCTTTTTTAATGTATATCATTTCATATATTAATCTATTTTTATAACTATTTTCTTTTTTTAAATCTTAACAGTTTCAAAATCAAAGTTATGTCGTAATTCTTTAGAATGCTTAGACAAAGCAGTTCTGCGTTACAGTGATAATGATTATAGAGTCATTTTTTTAAGTATTGTCTAGTTTGATCTATTTAACATTTATCGCCGTCTTTGCATTCTAATTTATATATACTACATTACTTTGATTATTCATTTTAATCTTAGTTTTTCAATTTGTAAATAACTGTCTGTTGTTGTTTGGTGTAGATGTAATGTTTATGTTCGATGTTTTAAATTCGTATTTAATTTTGTCACTTAAGTTGTTGGTGTATGGAATTGTGAATATATATTACTATTTTGTGTAGTGTCTGTGTTGTATATTTTATGTAGGTATTCGTTTTTTATTAATTTTACGTAATATTTTTTTGGATAACCATTCTTGTCTGAAATAGATCTAACATTGCTGAAATTCTCTTTCTTAAGTCAGGACGTGCTAATTTAATAGCCTGGTCTACTAAACTATTAAGTGCGCTATTTGTAAAATTTAAGTGTTTGGAAAGTAGTTTAAGTGTCTGTCGCTACTAGCGTTTTTATGTACCAATGTTTGAGTGTTCGTGTTATTATGTATTATATTAACATTTAAAAAATTTATAGAATTTTGATGATCTTTTTCAGGCGTAAATTTTGATGTATCAAATTAAATGATCAATTTTACCTAACGGTATGCAACATATGCAATCATTTACGTACCTTTTGTAAAATTGAACGTGACAATTAAGTTTATTTAATGAATCTTGCTCAAGATCCTCCATTACTAAATTTGCTAGTACAGCAGAGAATGAAGAACCCATTCCAGTACCAAAAATTTGTTTGTATGTTTTGTATTCTAAATAGGTAGAATTTAGGCAAAGTTTTGCGCGCAGCATGAACTCATTTTTTGGTAAATTTGTATAATTTTTTTTAAATCCCATTTTTTATCTATACTAGATAAGGCTAAATCTAAAGGTATGTTAGTGAATAATGATACCACACCTAAACTTATTACTTCGTAATTATGTGGTAGTTACCATTTTTTTATTTACGAATTTAACAAATTCCCACGCATTGTTTTATACTGTTCTCCGAATTATCTACAATATTATTAAGAATATTGGGATATTCCACTGACGAAGTTGTAACGAAAACCTAATAAATTGTAAAGATTCTGGAATAATCGAATTAATAATGTTTTAATTGACCTACAAGTGGAAAATATAAATATAAACAAATATATATATATATAAACTAAAAGTCTTATGTAGCTGTACAGGTTCTCTAACTAAAAACAAAAAAATTAACTCAATTGACAATTAAATGTTTTCGAATCTATGCTTTCCAATAGTCTTAGTAGGATTAGTTACGGTAGTGGCCCCTTACTTTACGAGGCTTTTCTGGAAGATCTGCAGCCACTTCAGTCATACCTCTTAGCAGACAATAAGTTAGAATATGACTAAATTTTGCCTAGTTATATCTTATCTTTTATTTATTAGGGACAATTTAAAATATAAAGTTACATTTGAATAAGACAAGCTTATTATAGAAAAGTTGTACCACATACATTTAAAAGAATCTATAAGAACTTGAGTATAATTTTATTCAAGTTGTCATCGAAGGGGTGTGAGTGGCATGCGCCGAGATTTGCAAGAGCCCTTCGGCATTGCCGTATATCCGTGGCTTTTGCTCTAGCATGATAATTGAAACAAAATTCACAACAAATGCACTGGGTAAAGTGTAAGTAGACGAGAAAATCTAGTTCGGAAATTGAAATTATCGACATCGTAACTTTGTGAAACCAAAGAACATACTCGTGTCCCCATTGCATATTAAACTAGTAAAAATCAAACATTTTGTCAAACCTCTATGTAGTATGTTGAACGCAATTGAAGGCGAGGCGACTATGCTATACAGGATGTCTACTGAATAGTCTATGAAAATAAAAGAGGTTAAAGCTAATGGCTTGGAAAAACTGAATACTTTATGTCCACGCAGTAACGAGAATATAATATTTTTCAATTCAGTCCGGCTCTGTTGTTCGAGCGCACCACATAAATGGATGGGCAACACAGGCAGAACGTTGAGCCATACTGAGTCGAAGATTTTTCCCGTCTGTATGGAAGCCTGCCGAGGTCGTCATGATTCCCAAACCACGCAAAGATCCTAAGCTTCCATCGAGCTACAGGCCGATAAGTCTCTTATCTAATCTTTCCAAAATAGCCGAGGCTGTTATTCTCGAACGGCTGCGCAACATCGTCGAGGAGGCCCATCTTCTCCCCGACGAGCAGTTCGGCTTTAGACAGGGACTTTCGGCCGATTTCGAGGAGGTTCGCAATGCTCTGGAGTGGCGACGCTCGACAGGTGCGGTCTTTTTAGACTTCGCTCACGCCTTCGACTTGGTGTGGCATGACGGATTACTTTTTAAGCTCAAGCGCTTTGGCATTAACCCGAACCTGATTGTCTTGATACAGTCCTACCTCTCCGGTAGAAGCTTCCGCGTTAAGCGATTTGGCGAGGTCTCGACCCTTAGGCCCATCAATGCCGGCGTCCCACAAGGTTCGCTTTTGGGTCCCGATCTTTTTATACTTTTCACCGCCGACCTGCCTCGCCAGCCGCACACAGGGTTGGCTATCTACGCGGATGATACGGCATTATACACCACCTCAAGCAACGGTGCACTAATGTGCCGCAGACTGCAGACTACCGTCGACTCTGTGGTCGAATGGTCACACAAATGGCGTCTTCAAGTTAATCCGACGAAATGCGAAGCCATCCGTTTTTCTAGAAAACGGAATCCCCCGCCGACCACCATCTCCGTCGAGGGAGAACTCCTCCAATGGAGTTCGCATGTACGGTATCTAGGACTCACACTAGATACCAGGCTCGTATTTCGTCAACACTTTTTGAACGTTACCTCCAAGTTCCTCCGTGCGAGGGCCATTCTACGTCCACTCCTCTGCAGTAAGAGCTCTTTGAGCCTTAAGATCAAACTACTGATTTACACGGTATTCCTCCGACCGATTCTCACCTATGGTACCCTTACCTGGTCCAGTACTAGCATGTCTCAGATTAAGCGTCTTAATACTTTACAGAACAGGGTGCTTCGAATGATTGTCGGGGCTTCCTGGTTCATGACCAACGCCCAGATCCATCGGGATCTGGAAATACCACCGTTCAATGAGCATGCCCTGGCGCTGAGGAAAACCCTCGAGAGGGCCTCTCCGTCGGAGAACCCGTTCATAACTCACCTTGGGGAGTTGGACCCGGATAGGCCCCCGCCACGTGTCAACACCAGGAGGATACTTGAGGACGCCTAATTTCCCCGGCTAGATGAGCCCATCTTGTGAGGACGTGTGACCCAAATTTCCATCGCGGCTTAAACCGCAAAACCACAGGCGACAAAAGGCTAAAGGACCATATGGCCCAGCCTTGGCGAAATCGGAGACCTTAGGCAGAACGTTGAGTCATTCACAGACATTCGTTATCTTATGTGTACATTATGGGAAGTTATATGAATGCTGAGTGCATGGACATAATTTGAATCTGCGGAGAAACAGGATTAAATCTTTTACTGCACCCATATTACGTACAGAAAATCCAACGTCCATCAGACAATGATTTTCCTCGACGGATTACCTATTGTGAATGGTTTCGTCAAACAGAAGAAATTACCATCATATTTATCACTGGGCCGATAAAAACCCACAAGATATACATCAGAGTTCATCCCATAGGAGATCAATAAATGTGTGGGTCGGAATATACCGGGTGCGCCAAGAGTGTGTCGGCGTAATACTACTACAGATAGGAAAGTAATATTTCCTGTACGTATATACATAATTTCACACTACGCATTTTTTAAAATTATTTACAAATATACAGGGTGTTACAAATTCCCGCAGCCAACTTCTACTTTTTTTATATTAAATAGTTTAGTTTTAAACAGAGATCTGACGTTTCTTTAGATTATTATTTTTTGTTTGAAAATCATGGCTATCTACCCACGTGATCCACATATTGAATATTGTTAAAATATTTTTCATAAAATGGTAAAAATCTCGGAAAATACTGGAAATTAGTGCTACATTTTTGGTGCCATTTTATTGCCAAAACTAATGGGCGAAAGTATACATAACCATATATTGTTGGAAAGGTACTTTAGGTGGCTATCAAAATAATTACTAAAAAATATAGTAAACTATTTAATAGAAAAAAGTAGAAGTTGGCTGCGGGAATTTGTAACACCCTGTATATTTGCAAATAATTTAAAAAAATGCGTAGTGTGAAACTATATACGTACAGGAAATATCACTTTCCTATCTGTAGTAGTTTTCATGCTAAATTCCGCCGACACACTAATGGCACACCCGGTATTAAGGCATTTGCACATTAGATAGGCCGAGAAGGAACGATTCTGTTGCCAGCATGAAGTCCCGATTTAAATCTGTTGGACTTTTTCCTGTGAGGATACATGGTAAACTTTGTTTATGATAGTCGACGGCAAATTTTGGACGTCGAAGCTCTTCGAGGCTGTGTTTTTACAGCGGCCAAACTTACGATAAGTGTTGGCGTCGCACAGAAGCCTGCATCCGGAGCTCGTGGTAGTAATTGCGGACATTATCTCAAATAGTAAATTATTAATTACCAGATCATTAGGTAATATTATGTCGTTGTACTTTAATATTGAAAGTTTATGTAACGAAAAAACAAAAACATCTGACCTACGAAAAAAAAAAAACAGATCGAAATGAATAAAATCTGTAGTAAATGTGTGGCCTTATTATAAATGTGTGACATTATTATAAATAGAATATTTGTGAAAAGACCGCATGTGCAATTCATAGTGCAGCAAAACTGATTCGTAAACAAATGCATTCATAGAGTACAATAAGCATTTATTTATCATTCAACCTGATAAAAAATATCTGTTTATGTCTATTAGAAATATCTCCAGCGTCTCTTTTTCTTGTACACACATGTCAGGCCCGGATTCAACAAAATTTATTTAACAAAATGTGGCAATTATTAAAGGATAAATTATTTTAATGTATGTTCGTAATTATTTTGGATTTGCCTTTGTTGTGATATTAGTTTTATACTATTTATTTTTCCAACACTATTCATTTGACACCCTGTATAGGAAAAAATAGAAAAGTACTCGAAAGCGTGCAATCGCTTACTCTAATAAAGCAGGTCAAATTACAGCACGAGTACCACCGATTTTACTCTTTCTTAGAAGAAGAACGATTAATCCTCTTGCTCAAGAGTGACCAACAGCTATTCCCGAGAAAGGGAAAACCAGTGATAATAGATTGTAGAGGAAATAGAAAATTCTCGAGTCCAAAGATTTAAGACGACTGATACCAAAATCGTGAAGAAGACACACATTGTTCTTTGCTGCGAAAGATGTACTGTAAACAAAACTCACAAAAAGGCACTGGGTAAAAGGAACGGACGAGGAAATCTGCATCGGAAATTGAAATTATGAACATCATAACGGAAAACTTTGTGGAATCAAAGAACATACGCATATCCCCACCTCATATTAAACTTGTGAAGCACAAACTAATGAAAGATTCACAGTTGGAAACAAAACTGAATGCTTGGCTGTCTTTCAAGGAAGTAGTAAATTATCTGACAGCAATTGAGTTCCAAGATCTAAGACAAAATTTGAAATATCTGAAGTGTTCGAAGTACGTCAAATTGCACTTTCTTCACTCCCACTTAGACTACTGTTTAGTGTTGTAGTGTATATTTGAATTTGCCGCGCTATTTTATATTTTACATATTTTTGGAACCAACCAATAGGAAAAGACTTGTACTTCTCTATAGACAGAACTGTATCAACAATGGTAAAGCCAGCACATACATGTATTATACCACCAGTATATTTCAATAAATAGTTAAGTGTTACTACCTGGTATTATTCCATGTAATCATTAACAACTACTTTGCAGAGAATTTAGTAACTTTTACCGAGAACTAAAGCGGAGCATTTTCACCAATATGCGAAACGGGAGGAATAAAAGGAAACACTGTAAGATAATTATAAGGCAAGTTAGTCTAGTAGAAGTTATTAATAGTATATCAATAAAGCTGTTAACCCAAAATTCAGTCATAATAGTTGGGATGATGTAGAGTTCAGTATTTAGTTCAACACTTTGGAATATTCTATACGACCAGGTACTATAGATAGTACTTATAGAACAGTGGATTGCAGAATCGATAAAAGAAAACGATCTCGAAATAGCCCCAGAAATGTTGGAAGTAATAATCCTAAAGGGCTCCTACAGGCTGACGGGATTAAAGTTTGAATTGCTAGGGAAAAAACTACCCGATATAAAGAACTACCGTATATTGATGTCGCAAGCTAACCTTTGAGAGAATTTCAACAAATGTCCAGAGACTCGAACGAAGGGAGTCCAAAAACAAAATATTTGATAAGGTCATGCAATCCCAAATTCTAAACGCAATTGAAGCCGGAACTACTATACTGAATAGCAAAAAATAAAAAACTGCTCGAAGGACTGCAGAGAAGAACATTGCGTGGAATTATAAGCCAAAGAACTAAGAATCGTCTTGTTTAAGAGTGACCAACACATACATTCTAGGTTGTAAGAAAAAAAATCACGACAAAGATGGTGGGTGAAGTTGGAAATTCTCGAGTCCAAAGCCACTCGGACCAAATCCTTAATGCAACTTCAGGAAGGATAATTTTTTATGCCGATTTTTATCAGAACGTGGCATCTCTGGAAGCTTGCTAAAAAGATTTAAGACGGGTGATACCGAAATCGTGATATGGAAGAAAAATACGGTCCTTTACTGCGAAAGATGTACTACAAATCGATCCGAGATGGAGACTCAACTAAATCGACCAATTAACTGTGGTAACGTTATGGAAATTCTCTTAGCCAGTGAAACTAACTGGAGGGAAATTTTAAGGTATATCAGCAATTTTATTAAGGTAGCTAAGAATGAAAACAATTATATTAGCGATTTTACTCAGCACTGGAAGAAGAAGTTTTTAATGAGCTGGTTTAGTGAGTGCCGCACTTTGGTAAACAAATGAGTGTTTTCTATAACTCATACTGAGCTAGTTCAAAGGAACGATTCCTTATTGACTGAATACGAGTGGAATAATATCATTGATATTAATTACTTGAAAGAAAAAAACATTTGCAGGATGTAATACTTTATTGTTAAAAAAATCAAATTGTAACACTATTGTAAAGGAAAGTAGTGTCTACATCTTCACTATATCTGCAGTAAAATTTTCTGGAATAGATATATATTCATTTCATAGTTACGTAGTACTCGAACCGCTTTCAATGCTCGTCAATAAAACTAATGCTTCAATGCGAAAATTTAACTGCTGTGTGTTACTTAGCTTATTGACACTTGACTGCAAAAATGCAAAGAACGCGTCATTATCATGTAAATGATTACTGTGTTTTGACGTGAATGTTTCACTTTCTGTATTATCTTGAAAGATATCACTTGTACCGACCTTCACATCATCCGTTATTTCCTGTTTTATCACGGTTTCGTTGATGTCCAGATCGTTATCAAATACTTCTTTGTTTATCTTAGTTTTAGTTACTGCAAAATTAATGTCATTTACCGTGCTATTTATTGTAGCATCTTGCGAAGTATCATTTACAACTATCTCAGTATCGTTTAATGCTTCCGTCCCTATTGTAATATCAGTTTGTGCGACATCAATATCTTCATTGTTAAGTTCATCAGTTGTCTTACTGCTTCCCTGTTCAGGTAATTCATCCTGAACTTCTATAACCAGATAGTGTTTGGGTGATGGATCGCTATTTTCACCAGAGTGCTCTAAGTTAGTTTTATCGGGATATTCATTATTTACGGGATAAGTAGGCAACAAAAAATTTAAACTATCATGGACAATTCCAACAGACTCCCGCTTGTTTACCTTAGTCGGAGGCCGAAGTGCGGATTCATAACGCATACGATGTCTATTTCTTATGTCTGACCATTTCGTTTTTAATTCTTTCACTGAAAACAAAAATAAATCTCCAATACAAGTTCTAGACTAGTATTCATGTCTTTCTCATATTTATTACAATTATTGAAACTCGCAATTAAGCTAATATAAGAAACAAGTTTTATAGAATACTTACAGAGCTTCTTCTGTTTAGTGACATCCATTAAATAGAAGTCGTTATACAGAATACTGCTAACTTTTCTCCATGCCATTTTTCGTATTCCACCGGACGGATATTGTTCGTGGGACGGGTCCCACAGTACAGGCAATTTCCGTATTTCAGCTACCAGTCGTTTAGTATCGATTCCACCTTTCGCAATTCTAGGCATATTGAAATATATAATCTCAAATTCTTTGCACACAACTAGAAGCTACCAATCTCGGTTCTCAACTGAGCGAAGTGACTACCTCCGCTGGTAACTTCGTGCACGCTCGTAATGAACCGATCGTACACTGGTGACCTCGTCTTTTTCATACATATGTCGAATAACATGTTCCGTGTATTTCAGTCCAGGGGAATACATCCCGTATTTACTTTTCTTCGTTGTTTTTGTCATAATCATCATATTTTAAGGGTTAGGTTACACATTTGTTACGTTTTAATTTAATTTATTATTATATTCTGTCATTATATTTTATTTGGCTATACGTATAACAAATTGTGTAGTACAGGGCAAGGAGCTATTACTTTACTACTTCGGGATTTGTCAAGATTTTTAAAATGGGTTCACGCAATAGGTAATTTTGATTTATTTGAATTTAAATATTTTATCTGTAGCATGCATTTTGCTGTAGAGCATAAACATGGCAATGCTTTTCGCCTCACAAATTTAACATATTCTGCATTTACATACTCTTCATATTCATGAACACAAATTCGACTCTTGCATGCGTATAATCTGGTCATAGACATATGATATTGTACGCCTAATTAATATGATTTATGTTACAGCACCATTACAAATACCAAATCTTTGGTTAAGTACAGATATGGAAAATAAGAAAGACATTCAGTACGAAGTAAATACATCGACAAGCCAATACCTCTATTAGTTTTTCATCATAAATGAAAGAAAATAATAATTCAGTACGAAGGAGAATAACTCGATCCACACATAAATTTCTATTTAACATATTGTTTGAGTGGTAGTCACATGTATTTACAAATCCCTTTTGTGAGTCACGTGTATTGTAGCTGCGAGTCCTTTTTACACCTGAATACCTGAATATAAAAATAGGTATATATTTAATACAGTTGTTTTCCTTGGTTGTATTGATAATTTCTGTTTAGCTTATTGTATGTCCCCTTTTCTTAGAATAAGATATGTGTTTCAAAGAGACAAGTTTTTCTTTTTTGAGTTACCTGCAAAATTATTTATATCATAGACTACTTATGTATTTTAGTGTAACTTATTACCGGAACTGTTTTATTAGTATTATGTTGGGGGTATACTTTTACGTAGTACTAATAAATCATTTTCTAGTAATAACTTAACAAAAACGACACAATAATATTATATGATCGGATTTAAAAGCCGCGCGGTTTTGGGCTTAGTTCGCGGAACTGCGTATGCGGGCGCAGTGTGCACGGACTACAAAAATATAAAGGTAGATAGCGCTCCCTGTTTCAATTTTTCGTATGCTTCAATAGGGCTGCTTATGAGCTGATTTATCCAAGCATTGTCGGAAAATATCTTAGAATTAGATAGAGAATACACGTAACACAAAAACTGCACTCAGATCGGGTGGCCAGCTAAGAATGCAAAGTGCTGTATCTCGTAAACTATTCGTCCGAGCGACTTGCGACTTACTAAAGTGGACAAAAGATGACAGTGGAAAATATTTTCATATTTCCAAGATGGTCGCCAGAGGGCGTAACCATTTTATATTTTTAAAGTGATTTTTCACAGAAATCCACATAGTAAATGTTACTAAAAAATATGTGGCTTTTAAAGCTGAGTTTTACACGAGCAATTTTTGTTTAACATTTTTTGACGTATCTATTAAAATAAAGTGGTGGGAGGTAATTTGATGTTTTTTAAATAAACATCTGTAACTCCAAAACGGCTGAACGGATTTTAACATTGTTCCATCAAACCCATCTTACCTATGATTTGTCTAATTCTTAGCGATGCCGCTAGAGCGCGCTTTTCGATATAATAGAATAACAAAATTGCAAAATTCTCTAAAAAATTAAATGCAATAATATGGCTTTTTTCATAAAAATGTAGTGAAATGATACCTAAATAGATTAGTGAAAACACTATCGCGATATCTTCCTGGTAGCTTGAAATATCGAGAAAGAAAATTTAGTTGTCATATAACTTTTAAAAAACGCTATTACACCGGTATTTATTGTTGTTTCTTTGTCTTGTTTCAAGATTCAATGATAGAAGTTCACAATTTAGAGTTTGGTAAACAATATCTTTCAACCTACTCCATAAATACAAGTTAGAATAGTTGAACAGGTGAATTCTGGCGATCACAGTGGCCAAGGAAAAAGTTACTTGCCGAATCCATCTGTGGTGACATCTTAGAACCAAATGTTCTCACACATTTCTTCAGATATGTGCTAGGCAACGGTCTAGTTGCAAAAACACATATTGCCGTAATTGCAAGTGCATATCTTTTAATAAAATTGGCAATTGGTTTACCAGAAAATCAAGAAACACGGTACATATAGGGCGGATAACAGTTCCAACCCGGATACTACACAATATAAAGCCGATATTATTATTATTATTATTATTACTATTATATGAAGCCTCCCATAGATGTGATGTTGCGGTTCGAACAAGAGTCCATTCGTAGCCTATTAAGAGCAGAAATTGTAGCTGCTGCAATATCCATGCATGAGCGGCTCCAACACTGCATTGAGTGTGTTGCAAGACAGTTCGAACATTGAAGTACGCATTAGTTTTATTTTAAAATAGATTCTTTTTTCTTACACGCTTTCTCTAATTTTTTTGAACTGAAAATACTTTTATTATTTAAAATTGATTAAATTATGAAATTTTATCATTGAATCTTGAAAAAAGACAAATAAACAACAATAAATACCGGTGTAATAGCGTTTTCTTTTAATTATATGACAACAAATTTTTTTTCTTCGATATTTCAAGCTACGAATAAGATATCGAGATACCGTTTTCACTAACCTATTTAGGTATCATTTTTATGGGAAAAAGTCATGTTATTGCATTTGATTTTTTAGAGAATTTTTCAATTCTCTGTTATTATATCAAAAAGCGCGCTCTAGCGGCGTCACCAAAAATTAGACAAATCATAGGTAGGGTTTGATGTCGCTTAGGAGTTACAGCTGTTTATTAGAAAAAAACATCAAATTACCCCCCACAAAAGCTTAGCTTTAAAAGGCACATATTTTTGGTAACATTTACTAGGTGGATTTCAGTGAAAAATTACTTTAAACATTTAAAATTACGGTTACGCCCTCTGGCGGCCATCTTGAATATCTACCAATATTTTCCATGATCTTCTTTTGTCCACTTTAGTAATAGTTTTTTTTTCCGCAAGTCTTTCGGACCAATAGTTTACGAGATACAGCATTTTGCATTCTTAGCTGGCTGCCCTGTACTTATTATACATACTTTGACAATAGAAAAGCAGAACATACCAAACGTCACTCTGAAACATTCTTTCAATGTACCAGGTTTAAAGAGCAAAAAGTTTAAAGTTTCAATGTGTGATTGGTGCAAACTACAGTGGCTACACTGCAGTTCTTGCTTTGTAACCGTGGGGATTTTCAGTGGACCATATGAGATAATTCTGTGAATTAACAAAGCCGGTAAGGTGGGCCCATGCTTGTTTGTTATTTAAATATTGATTGAACCAGCGGCAATAATATACACGTCGTTCTTAATCAACTCGTAACAACTCTTGCACAACTGAAACTTATATGGACGCGAATTATTTCGGTCATATTTGAGTAATAGGTGGCAGTGTGTAGCTCTAGATAACTCGTTCTCGGACTTTAAGCCTGTTTCGCGAGGGGTTCCGCAAGGTTCCGTTTTGGGCCCTCTTTTATTTACAATATATACATCTTTCTTTTCTGTAGGTCTACGGACCTGTAAGATGCATATGTATGCAGATGACAATCAATTGTATCATGCGTTTACTGTTGATAAGCATCCTGATGCTGTTCAGGATATTAATGCTGATCTCGATGCGATGGCCAGGCTGTCTTCCCGGCACGCTCTGGTACTAAATCCGGCCAAAACTGTTGTTTTACTTTTTGGTAGTAGGAGTGGTTTATCTTATATTCAGAACCGCATAACATTCAAAATTAATGATGTTGCATTGCCTATACAAACTGAGGCAAGGAACTGTTTGAATCTCACATTCTGAAGTGTACGAAACATGCAATTGCTACTTTAAAATTGATATTTCCGCACCGACACATCCTAAGTATAGAGACTAGGCGCGACTTCTGCGACTCATTGGTACTGTCACATTTTAGCTTTTGCAGTGAATTATATGGACCGTGTCTAAGCAATGATTTTGTTTCTCGCGCACAAAGGGTGCAGAATTCGTGTCTCAGGTTGATATTTGGCATAAGAAAGTATGACCATATCTCACATAAACTGGCTGAGGTAGGTTGGTTGAATATGAAGGATCGCAGAACTCTTCGTATGGCTACCCTTTTTCATAGCATTATTTTAAATCGACAAACTAGATATTTGTACAATAAAGTTGTATTTCGGACTGATGTGCACACGTTAAATATTAGATTCAGAGGCACTCTCACACCACCCATGCATCGTACAACATTTTTTGAACGTTCATACTCCTACCAAGTAGCGAAAGTGTACAATGATGTCCCTGTTGAATGGAGATCTTTTACTGTTGCACAGTTTAAATTAGCTTACAGGATGTTACTGTTGAGCATGTGCCCTTCATGAAATCTATGCGCAGTCTACCTAGCAATTTAGTAATTGATTATAGTGGTTTTCTTGTATAATTCATAGGATTTTGTATTTGTGTAAGCATTTCTTTCTTTTTTTTTCTGTAATTTACTTATTGTAGTTCCGGGTGCATAGGAAGAGCAACTGCATAACTGTGCAGATGATATGCATGTGTAGACGTGTGTTTTTGAGAAAACTGTCCTTTGAAGTAATGGAAGATCACTTGAAAGAAAGGTCCCTGATGCAATCGCTGCCTCATGGGATTTATTTTTGTTTGTCCAGATATAGAAATGAAGAAGGGTCTGAAAGAAATGAAGTACTGAAAGCTGGTATTTGTGGCACTAACAAAAACCATAAAACCAAACAAATGTGTAGTAAGTGTGGAAAATATTTGTAAAAAGCATAGTTCTGTGCATATTACATGCATATGATGTAAAGAACCGGAAATGGAGGTACAATAAAATGGTGATCTGAATATTTGTTCTTTCTCTGAATATAGGTTCTTTTAGTTATGTTTATGTAAAAAGTCTTTATGTTTTATTTTTATTTCAGTGACATTTTTATAAGTATTACTTGTAGAATCACATTAATTTATGATTATATCTCTTAGTTTTATCTATTAAATACATTTTCAAGTGTTAAGGGGCGTTTTTGTAAGAAAAAACATTTGCGGTGCAATAGCCGCGGCGCGCCTCTTCATGGGATTATAAAAGGCGCGCCCGCCGAAGGGTTAGTGCCTGCCGTTAGGAAACATATGATAACCGTAAACCACACCGTACTTAGTTACATGTGCTAAATGCTGATTAATATGAAATACTTGTTTATTGTGATAGCTATCGTACAGGTTTCCTTGGACTTCTAAGCATTCTGACTCGAATGCCTTCCACACTTTTATGATTCAGAATTGCATTGTCGAGAACACACATTTACAGTGAATATTCTCAGGTATACTTCCGGTACTTGCCTACGAAATCCTCCTTGGAAGTAAGCTCCAGTCGATTCGTAAACATCTTCAACATTTTAGCAACTATTGCAACAAAATAATTTCACGAATTATTTTACATACCAGTGAACGAGCAAAATGTAAACAACGGTTAAAAAAAAACGAGTTTCTTATTGCAGTAAAGTTAAATGAATTATAAACACAAAATATCCAGCAGAAGAATATAAACAACAAAATACACTATACATGACAGCAAATTTAAACGTATTATGGGTAGTGTAGTTAGAAGTTAGTTTTAATAAAATTAAAAATAAATATTGTAGAACCAGCACGCTTCAATTTTTGATGCTCGCATTGTATATATGTAGACATTATCAGGAGCTGTTGCACAAATTATTACAACGAGAGTAACATCTTTTTGGGGCGTGGAAGAATACCTAAAACGTCACTTTATCGGATGTAGAATCCATTCCAGAAATCCTGATCGCATTACTTTAGGTTAACACATTATCTCTATCACTTCGGTTTCTCCCTTTTTCTCCTTCAACACCTGTTCAACAACGACATGATAGCACTTGCCTTGCCATTAGAAATCACTTGAACCCTGAATGCTGAATGCCTCCAGAACTCAACAAATCAGTAGGAAAATATCATATTTCTGCAATGTTCAGAAACTCGTATTAAAAGAATTATCTGCCACCGTTAACACACACCAATGTTGTTGCTTAGATACCAGCTGGCATTAAAACTAATCAGTTAAAATAAGATATTGTTAATACAGTGACAAACTGTGCCAAATTGTGTCCATAATTCCGATTTAAATATAAAACAAAGTAAATTGTTTAAGCTAGCATAGGATTCTTTTGGGCAATGGTATATACTGATAAATCTGATGCCATCGCTTTATTGAGAAGTTCTCACTTATTCGATACACTTATGACTAAGTGGAGAACCTCTACGTACTAGACGGGATTAAAATCAATACTCATCCGTCCACGTTTTAGGATCATACCATTACCCTGCCGAGAACGACGCGTCGCGTCGCTTCGGTCAGAGGTGAACGCCAACCGCGCGGTGCACAGCAAGATCGAAAGATGGCACCCACGGCGCAAGGCGAGAAGGAATAACAGCTTAAAACGCACGACCACGCCGCGACCTATCTCAATCGACGTCAACATCACTACGAACAGTCTATTCTAATACATATATATGTATATATCTTGTGGTTCCCTTTCATAAGCTGTTATATGTGTTATGTATGTCGTATATGTATGTGTGTATGTATACATACATATGTATGTATAGTGGAACACCACAATACTCACAAACGTACTTTGTATGCACCCCTTCCTTCAGTAGCGCGCAATATTCATTCTTTAATGTTATATAATGATACATAGTACAATAATCTTGTTTTCATACATTTTAGTCATATGACAGAACACAAAGTTATGCGAAAAATGTTCGCTTCTAACACTAATTTACGTAAACCGAAACTGTTCATTTATCATTCGATTTCAACATATTATTCCCATCGATTACTTACATAGTTTTACTGTTTTCAATCGACTTTTGAAACCAAATATCCACCAACCAAATATCAACCTGGCTTGATTCTAAAGAATAAACTACAAATTATGATGTTGGATATCCTTCCATAAATGGAATGAATTGAAAATGATATTTCTACTTCTACTAACAAAATATATAGATGATTTTTTTTAATAATTAATTGAGGCCCTTTTTAAATAGGACCACATGAATAGTCGCATGCCAATTTTTCATATTAACAACCACTTTGAGTAGAATAACCAATGTTGGACCGTTTGCATCTATGACATCAACGTCTTATTTGATCCTAAAGTTATGAAATATTCTTTCCCTCTGTAATTTCTCAACAGACAGATTTTATGTTGAATTCTCAACAAGCTCAAGTAAAGATCTAACAGCAGAATCTGATACAATCTGGAAAAAGCCGATGCCGAACTAATTACAACAAAATTAGCTAAAAATACTGAAGAAATGGAGAAATGTCAAAATAAACATCAGATTCAGATCGGAGCTTAATGCCAGTTATTTCACAAGTTTCATCCCAGGGTCTTCAAAAAATGTTTTTGCTGAAGCTGGCGTTTGTATGGATGCATTACCTTGTTGGAATACGATTCCATCGTTTGCGTCTATGGCGATAAAAAGTAGAGCATTACTGGACAAAACTTTTCTTTCCATTCTTTGATGGCCAGTAGTAGTTCAATCCATCAGGACCGTCCAAATTAAAATTTCTTTTCAATACTGAGAATTACGTGGTCAAACAATTCTCCACAATGAAGATACTTTTTTGCAAAACTGGTTGCAAATGGTGTTTTCTTTTCCTTACAAGACAAGGATGACATTTTAGGGTCATTCTTCTAACAATTTGTGAAAAAAAAAGCTTCTGTTGATGAAATTTGTCGCAAAACTGCTCGCTTGGTTTTGTCAGAGAGTCTGGATGGTCTTCTTGATTGGCGCTTCTTCGTGTAGCGAACGATTTAGTCTGCGGCCAATTTCAATTTCTATCATGCTCTCATCAATCTTTAAGTCGATTATACGCTGCCTGTCAAAAAGTGACAATTCTTTTCCATGCAGCATAATATGTAGACAACTTCTATACAACTTGTATATCTGAATTCAAACTGCATACAGTGAAGCATGCAACGAATAACCTATACTTTTTCACAAGCTATTCCAAGAAATTTCGCGAGACAGTGTACTGTGTCTTTTTTATTGTAGTTCACATGTTCACCTGCATATAGATAATTCTTAGAAACGAATCTACATAAATATCTATCCATAAATATTTCTGATTAAGTTTACTTTTGCTGTAATATGAAGACAATATATCTAATAATTATTCACAGCACTGTCATTGCGAAAAATCGTCAGTAGTCTATTTAAATTAAAGCAATGCAAAATATCAGTCACTTAAGTAATTGTGATTTAAATTATTTATTTCAGAATCAATATTTATGCCACATTAGTTTATAACACATCTATTTGATGTAGGTACATTGGGAATTTATACAAAATATTCAAATATAACCGATTTTTCGAGGTAAGGGTAGAGGCAGGAGGAGGTGTACCTTTTTCGAGCATATTTCCTTACGAACATCGGTTACGCAAAGCGCGCGGCTCTATTTTTAATCCCGCCACATAAACAACGCTTCCAAAATTACGCTCGCCCAATAGGTTTTTGGCTGCTCTCCGTTTTGAAGCTATTCCTGCGTGAATATCTGTATATACATAAAATACGATACTGTTCCTGCTGCTGGCCGGTTGGCGGGCGAGAAAATATAAATAAAGCACGCTGGCAACGCCCGACCAGAATAGATTTTTAGCGTTTGAGTCTACCATATACACGCTTTGATGTGGAGGAGGACGCCTAGGTGAGGTTTTGTGAAGAACATTTTTTCGGGATTTCGGGAAGACTACGTAAGTGGATTAATGATCATAAGGCGCGCATATGTTCGTGTTCAAGTTTTGCAACGCGAATTCCAGGACTTTCTCCTCTAAAATATCCACGCGGTAAATTATTGTGAAAGATAATTTCTTGGCAAATCGAACTTGACATGAAATAAAGACTTGATCATTGCTATAAATTTTACCGCATGTTTGTCAGATGTATGTATTTATAAACAAAATTCTATAATAATAATAATGGCATTGATAATATTCTTAGTAAAAATGTCAACATTTTTCAAAAATAGTGCAACTAATTAAAAGAATATAACCAATTTTCATCGCTTAGAAGTTGTTTTAGTAGTAGGAACATACAAAACTCATTGGCAATTCATTTGATCAAGAAACTGCTATTTTAAACATGCTTACAAGGTCTAATTTCTTCACTGTAACAATTTATTAAACAATAAATCTGATAAAGGATTTCTGGCCTCAGTTTACTAAAAAACGGAAAGCCTCGGTGTTGACTAAGTCAGAACAGGAAGATTCAGAAAAAGTGCGAACCAAAAAATTGTCATATCTTTACAAAGCTTAGAAAGATGTTACAGAGTTTCGCACTAACTGCACACTAATGTTATCGAGAATATCAATGCAGTTCTAACAAACGTGAAACATTAAGAAAAGCCAAATTTGAAGATAAAATTCTAGCAAAGCCCATCAGTTGGCCCAGTTGGTGTAGCGCAGCCATATGTTTGTATACGATGATGTTTGTCCAAATTGTTACGATTTAAAAGCCTTTATCACAATGATGTAGACAACATGTTCTGCTGCGAACTAGCTTTTAGCTACTAGAGTCTGGTACTATCTAGGAAAACTAGGAGAAAATTGCAGACTAGCAATGTCCCACTTCTACCCTTGAACGATAATTCGACAATAAGCTTGCAGGTACAACACCTCGAAAATTTTTTTTCGACAGTTTAGAAGGAGAATTTTCTTAAAGTTTGGGGAAATTCATATTGCCACCATCTTCAATCACTTATGAGATACTTAAAAACAATATTTTGAAGAATTGAAGGCAATGAGCCGTTAACTGCACTATAACTTTTTGGTATTGTTTAGAAATCTTATTACCATCATGATAACAGTTTAATTAAAGAAAAAGAAATTGCACAAACAGTAGTAAGTGAAGTGGAGTAACAAAATGTTCTCAAAAATGATGAACAATTGACTAGTGTACTAAATTAGCAGTTAGGAGAATTAGGTAATTGATCAGATGGTGCTGCAACCACTTTCCACTGCCAGCGAAGGACCTATTGTGGATCTTCATGATCTAGAGGAGCCGATCTAGCCTTTACTTTTTTATGAGCTTCTCTATAGCTTTGACGGAGATGTTTTCATATAAGTAGACGTGTCTGGATAAGATTCATCAATGTACACTGCTCCAAGAAATTAACACACCACTAAGATATTCTTTAGAAAACAATAGTATATGACGGAATAGGGAAGTATATTCAATTCTTCGATCACTAACAATCATTAATACTCAACTTTGGATAATCTCTTACTACATTAGCCTTTACAAATTAAACGACAGTGAAAATCAATGAAAAATTGAAAAATTCGAAAATCTTAATTAGCGAAATTTTTAATAAAAACACCTCATTATCGAGTATTTTCTCCTCTGCTTCTAATAATGGCTTCACATCAGTGAATAATACTGAAAATAAGCGAGCTTATGCCATTCTGTTCCAATCCATTCCATATTTCAACAAGGCGGCGCCCCACCTTCTTCAGGTTGTTGGCAGGGTTCGGATAACCTTGTAGGCGTCTACTAAGCATGTCCCAGACATGCTGTATTGGATTGAGATCTGGACTTCTTGCTGGCCAGTTTGTGGTGTTGATTCCAACAAAAAATTGGTACGATATAAGGCGCGAATGGCACAACATAGTCTTGGAGGATGTCCAATATGTACCGATCAGCATTATTCAGCTATTATTTAACACTACTAAATCCGTACCCGCTGTCAAAGATATGGCTTCCTAGACCATTACAGAACCTCCGCCAAATAATGTGGTAATGTGGTGCACTGAGCATATCGTTCAGTTGGTCGTTTGTACACACCAACACGTCTATCACAGTTATAAAGACAAAATCTGGATTCGTCTTTAAGGAGAACTTGTCACCAGTCGACCTGCAACGAATTCAGTATCGTTTAGTACATGGTGCGTTAATTTCTTGGAGCAGTGTTTTTAGTTTACATTTAATTTAGCTAGTCCTGCGCATTGGCATAAAATGTGCTGCGAGATCTCTTCTTGCGTTTGACAGAATCTTCACATAGCGATTCGGTCAGAACTACAGTGTTATGTTAGCAGCCCTACAATGGACTTGACAGTTCTTCTGTCTTTATTCAGTATAGGTCTTGTGTAAATTTGCGCATATATTCGTTATTGAACTTGTTAGCGTATTTTTGTCTTGGAGAGCTTATCCGCCATTTTAGAGCCTTGTCCGCCAATCATTTCGGCACGTTTTCTTTTCGTGGTTCTTCACGATTGTATAGGTCCGGCGAGTGGCCTGTACGTTCCTTGCTTAGCCAAGGCACAATTGCATATTAGCTCTGATGTGATTTCGGTAGCATCAAGCACTTTTATCACAGCTTGATTGTCAGTGAAATCGACTAAAAGCTTATATCATGTGTCTTGCCTTCGCATTTCTCTAACACAGTGATGTATACCAACTGTTTCTGCCCGAAAAACTCAGTTGTCTTCGATAGACTTAGACTGATTTCAGTTCTTGCATTCTGAAGCCCAAGTTAGGAGAGCTCGTAACCACAATTAATTTTAATGATTTCAAAACAATTCGTTCATATTTTTTACTTCATGGTGTTTATTTCTCCAATATGTTTGGCACGTTTTGGAACAAATCCCCCACTTCAGTATTAATTTCTGGCTGAATATATCTTGCATCTTGTTCTGAACTCTATTTTTAAACACTTTTTAGTAATCCCTGTTACATTGCATAGGAACCGAAATTTGTAGTAAGCGCAAAAGCAATCCCAAATAAAATTGTTTGTTGTACAACATGCAGATGTTTTAGTTGCTGTGTATATTGTTTCAAATTGGAATATTACAAAAATGAGCATGAATAACGCCACTTGAGATTCAACATAACATAAACAACAACAAAATCAGGAACTGTCAATTCATTGTTGTTTCGATTACATAATAATTCATAATACATCTGCTAAATACAGGACGTCTATAATTGCTTTTCCTTTAATAGAAACGCAGTTACTCATCGTTTATTATAAATCTACGTGGTGCCAAATAAATGTACACACAAATATTTCCTCCTCTTCGGCTTTCCGAGCACGCATCATGCAGTTGTGTGTAGGTATGATACGTTAGCTAATTTCTTTCCGTTGGCCGACACGAACGCGCGCAATTAAAAATAAAATGGTGCAATGCTCGACAAATGATGATCATTCGACTGAAAGCTAACCGAAAAATTCGCCGTTTGTTTAAAAATACGCCAGTCGACCTCCTTTTTTCAATCGTTGCTGTCATGCAATGGATTCCTTTTCGTGCTATTGCTGTGTAAACAACAACAAAAAAAGGCCGACGAATTCTTAATGAATTGAATGACGAACTCAAACGGTCTTTTGATAGATATTTTAAGTACAGTACGAGACGCGGCAGTTCGTTGTTGGTCTTGATGATTTCATTCGGCCTCGTGTATATTCACGCTGAACTGAAATTGCCGCAATGTGTGGTCACTCTTATACGACAAATACATTAAATAAATCTGGCCGAGTGACTGGTCATTCAATTAAATGAAAGCGTTCGCCGATATTAGTTCCTATACAAGATAATAAATTATTTCAAAGTTTATGCTTGTCGGTTTTAATTGATTCCTGTTGTTGTATTATAAATTTATTTGTTTTTACGAATGACTTTATTAATTGCTAACACCTCATGGTGTCCATTTATAAGAGCCACTTTAAGATCTAAGCCAATATTGATTATTACAAACCGAGCGGCAGAATGTAAATCATTATTAATTGAGATTTATGTTATAATTAAAGGTAATTGAACTGGCTCGTACCTTTGATAATGAATGTTCAGAGTGAGTTTTGTAGTATTCTTACTCTGCCGACTTGCAGTAGCACATTTTAATTATACTAGAAGAAATACTTATGCGCTTCACTATATGAAGAGCTCAATATGAAAGTTTATAACCATAAAAGTCATTAATCTAATTATCCTACTGTATTGACGAGCTTTATTATTCCATTGTTCTTTTGTTGCATTTATGCAAAACATTTATATGGAATAGCAAGGGATGAAGATTAATACGAGACAAGAGAGTTTACCGGCAATGGAAACTATTGTGACACGTGATACACGTTCCTAATACATACTTATATTCGTATGGGAACCATCTTTATCATTATTATCTGTTACCAAAAATTTATCAACACGTCCAGTAACTACTCTTTTTATTTATAACTAAGAAACAGACAATAGTAACTTATTCAAGAATCACCATCAACAAATTAAACACACTTTTAGCCAACGACATTACACCATCTGTGACGAGACCCGTCACCAATGTGTGGGGCTTCAATATGTCAGGTGTAGAATCCATCCCGGAACCGTTACTCACATTACTTCAGGATGGCACCTCGTAGTGACCCCCGGGTGGCTGCTTCCATTGCTTGGGTGTCTCTCTTCTTTTCTTTCAACACCTTCTCGACGTAACGTGGCGATCTTCTGCCAGTAGTCGTTTCCTGACAGCATCGTTTGCACGGCGTTGTCCGGCGTTAAGTGGACCACTTTTTGTAGTCGCTCTACCGCTGGCACTCGAAGAAAGTGTGGTGAGCGTCATCTTCTGTAGAGTCGTGATACTAGCACGTTGCATCCTCTACGTTGCCCATCCTTGTCTGGTACGTGTTCAAATACCCATGCCCACTAAGACACTGCGTGAGATAGTAGTTTACCTCACCGTGTTCCAAACCAATAGAACAACCTCCAACAGCTTTAAAAATTTCAAATTTGCAAAAAGGGAGGTTGACGACAAGTTTCAAAGATTATTTTGCGAAAGTCTGGAGCAATGTAAAACAACTATAAAATAAACTGAAACAACATTGGAAATGTCAAATTTTGGCCTCTTCTTGTGAGTGGTCGTCCTCCTCCAGCGACACCTCCTGTTGGAATGTCCCCGTGGTGGTCCTCAAATATCGTAGCATCTTCCTCTAACTACACGTCCTCTTGGGATGTCTTCCTGGTGGGCATCAGGTGTCGGGATTGTAAGCAACTTGAACTCTTCCCCCTGGTTGTCATTCGCTATTGAATGCATAAAATCAAAAAATAGAAAATTGGCCAGTGAGGCTTGTATGAGGAAGACGAAATACTAGTAGAAGAACACGATTTTGTACTAACATTGGGGAAAGATGTTGCTTGGAGATGCCATGGACCAAGTTGTCTTGGTATAGTTTAAGATCTGACGAATGCGTCCGGTTTGGGTTTAGGTTTGTTCCTACCTCTATGCTAGTTTCCTGTCTGGTATCATCCCTAGGTATTGGATCTCCCGCCCCATTCAATGTTCGTCTGTAAGGAAAATATCTACCTGGGAAAAGATTTGTTGTTTCTAACTAAACGCAATCGTAATTATGTAAAATTCGATAAAATATGGACTATAGATGGGCTACTGAATCGACGCAAATTGTCCTCGGACAATAATAGGAAACTACCAATACTCTTGATCTGTCAATTTTGAAATTTACAGAAAATTTTGATTGCTTTGTTCAAGCAAATGTTGAGGTCCAACTACTCAATGAAATTTCAATAGGTGCTTATAGATTACAAAATGATGCAAGCATATGGTAAGTCTTTCTAAGAAAGGTGAATTTTAAGGACATATCCAAGTGGTCTTCAATGGTAGTCAACACCACCCATTTGAAAATACTACTATACTACTAGTAGTACTAATAATAAGTACCTATTCGTAATCGTCTGAAGATCTAGTTACACAATATTACAAGAATTTTGGAAAATATTAAATAATTCTGAACTTCATATGATGACTCATAGTAAGTTACCGACATTTATTAATTTTTTTCTAAAGTCACTAACGCAGAATCCTTTTGTCAATCTATTGCTGTTTACTATTACTTTGCTGTAGTTCATATTAGACGTAGAACTTTTTATAAGTCGTAATTAAACAGTACCACAAACCAGTCAACTGTTCTCTTTATTCAAATTAATAATATCAATAACAATGAAACAACATTATGCAATCTTCCTCATTACACGGCTACTTTAAATATTTCGCAGCTAACGTATTGTATAAATTGTTTCCTGTATTTTCCAAAGGAGTACAGCTCCTCAATGCTTTATTACGTCAGATTTGAAGCACTGTTGTAGAGATGACGTGTCACGAAACGAATCCACATGAACCTCTCCGACCGCTACCATCGTTCTTGTCATCTCTTGCTCTCTCCCTTTCTAGTGCTCGCTGTACTCCCCACCACGTTGGCGCGCATTTTATCTATATCGACCTGTGAAGGACTCTCTTAAAGCCGATGTACCCATTGCTAACTAACAGCAACTTAAGAGTATATCCGTTCTATACCATTTAAATTTGAGCGCTGTGTAATATACAATAATAATACGAAAAAAGGCAGGAAATTATTTGGCGGAACTTTTAAATTGTTTTGTAGGTTATGGGATATGGACTTTCAGTATTTACAAACAGCATTATTGATTAGAATTTTTTTTTGTTTTATGGGAAAGGTATAAATATACCGAACATTGTTAAACTTTTCAAAAATTTACCTAAAATTCATTTACATTCTTTAGCATCCATTAGTTTTTTTAAAAGAAGCGATCTTGAACAACTTCAACATTGCGATTTTATGACCTCGATATTATGATTCTTGATCTGCGTCTTGCAACTAAACAAAACTTCTATACATTTCAAAATATTTTGTTTTTGTTGCTGTAGGTACCTTTTATCTAAATGGTATT
>SMLS01021917.1:0-10798 GCA_004785975.1 Popillia japonica | reverse complement strand
TTTTTGATGATGCATATTATTTATCATTATGTCGCCTAACTTTCTACCTATTTAACAACCACTGTATCTATTACTGTTTTCAAGATCCCCCTGATAGATATCCTTATCTTGGACAGACTGTATAAAGGGAGCTGTCATATTTACGAGTAAGTTTTGTTGGTGCAGTTTGAAAACTGCTGCAGCATCAGTTTTAAGGTCAAAGTATGGCGTTTCAAACGAACAGAAAAGTAATATGACAAAGATTTGTAGAATTGTTTAAAGCATCTACCTATATAGAAATGACTCTATAGTCTGTTTATGATTACAGGCGAGTCACATGTCATAATCAGTAAAATCACAGATACCTATACAAAACGAAATATCCAAAAATAACTATTGTAGATATAGGATTTTTTTCTATGCAAAGGTGTCTGTTCTATATGATGTTGCCATCTCGAATTTTTCCTATCTCTCAATCATCTGTCATTTGTGCACGTGTGTTTAATACCTAACCTATTAGAGAAAAGATTTGGCAATCGTGTGTGCCGCAATTATGACGTAGGTACGTCGTCTGTTATCGTAAACAGACTCTAGCACATAACGTAACATAATAAATTAGAGTATAAAAGATTAAATAGGTGCCTAAGAAATCAGGTTGCAAAGATTGAACCAGAAAACAAAAGGCAGAATAGAAAAAGCAATATTATTTAAAATTTGACACCAATACAGGACATACATTTCATCCAAGTTTCATACAAATCGGGCCGTTAGAAAAAACATCCAGTGTTGAACATTTTCTATGGCAGTGGGGGTACTAGTTCCAGAAAGAATGATTAACCAGCTAAAATACTATCCTGAAGATTACGATAATTGTCTCACAAAAAAATCTGCTAATCTGAGAAAATTGAGCTAAACTATCCTGAAATGTGGAGATTTTGTAGTATCATAATAATTTCAACTCACCCTTCTTGGCACCAACACTATGCATTTTAAAATACTATTAAACAATGTTTCAGTCAGCGTTTAAATAATAAAATTGCCCACAGGAAGTGTAGAAATATTAGAAAACAAGGATGGCCTCTTAATGATAGCAATAACTGAATATAAATCTAATATTTTCGCTGATAACACAGTGAGTGGTTTACCACAGGATACATTGAAACTTTCATAGAAATCCCCATAATAAATCCACATTTCTTATCATTACAAAAAAACTTTTGTTAAAGCTCACCATCAATATCATCTAGCTGTCGTTGCAGATCCGCAACCATAATCTTCATATAATCATACCCTGCACAGGCTAACGCCTTCATCCACTGCTCCATCGATTCTTGCGAATCAGCCCCAAGCACATAACTCCTATTATTGGTCCCGTGAAATTCGATTTTGAAACAGAATTGTTCTTCGTCCTCAGCTAATTCTGCATTTCGTAATCAAGGATTGTACGGGCAGTGTCGATTAATATTAAATGGAACCTACCTATAGTGCATCCTTCTAATATGATCACCCCGACGGGTTCTTTATCGGTTTTCCTATCGAAATAGAATAGTAAATTGCCTTTGAGCACGAAATATCTTCGTTGAAAGTTCTTGTTCACTTCACCGCGTTTGTTTAGGTAACCTTCTTTGTCTATTGGCGTTGCGGATATGGCGAAAGCACATAAGTTCTTCTCATTGATTTTCATCGTTTTCTTCAATTATACTATTATTAGATATCTTGGTGATATTATTATTTTTTTTTATATTTACTCTAAAAGCTATGAATTAGGTTAGGAATTTAATGTTTTGTTTCAGTCGATAACGTAGGATTATCTCCTACTGTCAAGCTGTCCTGTCAAAGAAGGTAGAGCTAGTACTACATAGATGTCTCTGCTCGAGTTTAAAATTTTAATTTAATAAAATTATTTATTTCTTTTTTAATCCAATAAAATTCTAAATAAATTAATTAATAAATAAGCAAACATTTTGTTTCATATTTTAGTTGCATCGTTTAGGAAAAATAAAATCGAATAACTGAAATCTGTTACCCTCATTTAAAAAGTAATTAACCATTTAATTGCCTTTTTTGCGACAATTATGTCGGTCATGTCATGGGATTCGTTTTGATGGAAGTCACGCGCTCGAATCTAACACCAAGCGGTATTTAAAAGTTCAAGGGTACGGTCACAACGTCAACATTATAACTTGTTACGAGCCACTGATCACATATCCAAATTCGTCTTAATTACCGTTATAAATATATAAGATGTTGTGCTTGGTCATGGGACGTCCTTTTCTCTCCTGTTTGCGGAAGTAATAGGTAATGCAAATTGTGTCTATTATAATTTTTTTTAACAACGAAACTAACTGTATTCGGAAATGTGATAATTTGAAGACTGGAAGAAACTTTTAGGTGTCCCTTGAATAATTGGAATTTTTGTGAATAATATAAAGATTTTTAAGTATGTTTTAATCCTTGAAACGTTGTTAAACTAAATAATTCGTCCTTTTTTAAGGTTTTTTTTAATTGATTTATTTTTTCTTATCAAATTCTATTTAAATATGTTTATTCATATTTTTGGGGAATTGAAAGTATGACGCAACTAAATATGACAATTACCATTTTCTTTTCATACAATAACATCACGTCCGCAATGTTTATTTCTTTCCCGAAAATAACAACATGTGCTTTCAATTAGTTTGTTGGGTTCTAGAGTAATTTTGTTAAATTAGCAACACAACGGGGGAGTTCAGCGAAATGACCTTTACTGCATTTAGAAATGGCAACGCTTTAATTGCAAACGATGATTATGGCTTAAAAATATTCCTCTTCCTTTATTGTCTACGGAGTAGGATAGCTTCTAATTATAAACGAGTTTAAAGTTGAATTTATATGTTCCGCAGCTTTATTCTAAAGTTGCTATTTTTAGAATTTGAAAATATTATAATGCGAACAGGTGTGAACGCTCGATTTTTATATTTTGACAGTTTTCATAATTATTTTGACAGTTGTTTCTTATTGGCTGAGAGCAAGGCATTGTCAAATATTTTGACAATTTTGACATTTCTCAACTATAATATTTTTAACTGTCACATATTGTAAATACACCATTTACTACCCCGATGATTTGACAACAGTTATTCTGTCAGTTACAATTGTGAAATCTGACAGAAAATTCAATTTTATAGTTTGATAGCTGCCAGAGAGATGTGTATTTGTTAAAAAGTATGAATTACAGGTTTGACACCTGTTACGAGCTATCTAATTGTTACAGTCGCCAAAACAGTAATAAAATAAATATTTTTATATATTTGAAGAATTGCTGAAAAGAATTTGGTAAGTATTGCAATAAATCATTGGTCAATTATTGTTATCACAATAGGCTTTGACGTTTCGATGGAAATTTTTGTTGGGGGGTTGGCGCAAAACGCTTGACCTTGAATTGATTGTCCGCTGTCAAAGCTGCGCTTGCTTTGTTAGCTCCTCCCCTCCTCCCTGCTGATCAAGTAATTTTTTAATTTTTTTTAATATATAAAAGTCGTCACTTGCTTATGACCTGTGACTCCGTTAAATCGTAACAAAAAAATAAAATTTAGTAATTTGAGAGCTATCAAAAATATTGTTATATTCGCTGAATAGATCCACTGATGCCATCAGTTTGCAGCTCTACGACAATTTCAATTATCAAATCACAGAAAGGTTAGTTTTTATGATTTGACAGCTGTTTGTTTGACAGTTAACAAGTGGAAATACAAAGTTATCGACGGGTTGGTAGTACTAGAGTATAATTCGTCAGAAGTTTATTTCTTCTGAATACGTTCACTGATGCTACCAATCTGCAGCTCTACGATGTATTTTGACAATATTTTAATGATCAAATCCGCGAAAGCTTAGCTTTTCTAATTTGACAGCTATTTGGCAGGTAACAAGCAGTAGTACACAGCTACTGACAGATTGGTGGTACTGGGGCATGATTATTTTTACAATTTTATTATCAAACCTCTATGAACGGAGAAGTTAGGTAGTTAGGTATTACAATTTGACAGATGTCAAAAATATAAGCTCAGCAAAGAAATACCAACATAAGAAGTTAAAATTGACTGTATAATTTGTGTGGACACTATAAATAGGTCTAAACGGATGTTAAAAAAAGAAACAGAAACAATATTTATTTTGTAATACAAATATCCATCCATACTTTATAGGGTACAAAGTTAATTTTCCCTTCATTACTGTAAAAATAGAACAACGGCTCGTTTGCTTAATCATGTTTGCTTTTATAGGTGGTATGCCGGAAAATTCGGCGGTCGATTTTCAAATTCAATCAACGAATTTTCCACTCAATGAATACAATGTATGTTGCTGTAATATCTTTCAGAATAAATAGGTTTGTTCATAAGTTTATTTAGAATTTATAGAATTCTAATTTAAACATTAAAAACCACGAAGCTATATAATTGCGATAAAAATACAGATTTTATGCTAAATTTACATACAAAACAGCAAATATAACGCAAACAAGCTAATTATTGGTTACACGAAGTAATCTATTATTATATTTCAACAGGAAATAACTCCGATTTGTAATTAAATTCTCTAGATTACCTTCTCTGTCTTGTATTTTTAAATATATACTCACCTGTAAATTACTTGAAAAATAAATACATAAAAGCTAGGAGACGAAATAGCAGACGTTTTCTTTGTAGATGTATGTACATGAATTTGTTGTGTTGGCACACGTGGATAGGTAGACAATACCAGACATCCACCAGTATCTATTGTGCAAGGTTGAGGTCACCAGCTGTTATAAACAAAATTATTCAATCGATCGTATCTTGTTTCTAATGCATCTTAATGCACGATTACTTCGTTTATGTTGTAATATTGTTAATTTTTAATTAATTGCTTTTTTTTATTTGTCCGCTGGTGTAATTCTTTCTATTATTACGATACCTACACAATATTATGAATATAAATATTTTTGCGATTTGTTTGACAGCTGTCAGAAATGCATTCATTTTTTAAGGTTATACAAAGGGTCCAAATCGATGTTCATTGGGTTGGCAACACAAAAATCCCAGGCAATATTTCAGTATTAGCAAATTAAATCTGACGTCAACCTGGTGTATACTTGAGTTTGGCCATCCTGTATACTCTAAGATAGTTACAATTTCGTTATTAAACCAATAAAATTGTATTATATAACATGAATTACACTACATATACTATTACGCAAAATAGTACAGAGTATATTGTTTTTAACAAATGCTCGCGTTGCCTGCCGATAATGCAGGATGTCTGCAGCTTTATTAACCGCAAATTGCAACGGAGCCAATAATAATAAAACGGTGAATTACACATCATTATCGTATTACGAGACGATTACTGAAATGAATCGATCAAAACAGAATCATTAGATATATACTTTTTGATCGTTATTAGATTTGCGCGAAACTCGGTTCTTGCATTGAATACAGTCGAAAGCGAAAAAATTTGACAGCTCGATAAATTGACATTGACACTAATGACATTTGCACCTTACGAATTTGTCATTCGGTTAGCACCTATGTTTTGCATCGAAATGACGAGCTTATTATGTTTATTTTATACTGAGATGACCCAATTCTCTATTCGAATTAAACTGTACCAGTAATTTAAGGCAGGTAGGCACTACAGAAAACAAATTGTACAAGGTGAATCATCTTTTCAATGACGGACGGTCGTTAAAAGAGTAAAAACACGCATCAGATTTATTGTTATCCTGGTTTTAGAACGAAATAAAAATTTATTAACATAAACCCGACTGTTAATGCTAAATAAACACCTTAAAGAATACGTCAGGTTAATTTTATTTTAATATTCATGTGACCTTAGTAATATAAACGGTATACAATGGGAGTAATTAATTGGGAATTCTTTTTATGTGTGGCAAATTGGGAATTTTGCCGAATCATTGTGTGCTTATTATTTTATGGTAAAACAATATTGTTTGTTGTTGTCAAACAAACATTTTGCTGCGAATTATATATTACCGTAATAAGTGCTGCTTGGGACGATGTTAATGTGTGCTAAGCTTTTAGCAACAGTTAAACGTTGCGGTTAATTTCAAGATGTGTTCAAATTGATTCTATCAATACATTTCACTCAATAATCCTTATTTAGTCGTATTATATGGTTGTAAACAAAGAAAGTAACGAAATATTACGTGATATTTTCAACAAGAATTTTGGTTTATTTCGGACTTTGTTGTGTGTTTACATATTGCGTTATGTGTGGTTTATTTAATTGCTTCTTACGAAATTCGTTCTTGCAAATGTGTAACAGTTTTAATTTAGTCACCTGCATAATTTCGCGTAGGTAGGTTTTATTTCTTTCCTAGCTGGTCGTAAAAAAATCTAATCCTAAATACATTCGAACCAACTACAAAATCTGCGATGGTGCAACTATAGCGAAATTGAGTGCTTTCTGAACGCCTCTCACGCGGCAACAGTGTAAATGTGTAATCATATAAAGCAATCACAATTTTAACGTTGGTCGTATTAGGTAGATTGGGTAATTAAAGAAAGATCTATAGAAAAAAAACAAACAAATTCAAATTTCCCGCTTTTAATGCACAATTGTGACATCAGGGTAGTGTTAATATTGCATTCAGCCAAAACAATCATTAAACTTTGCTATCGCTATGTCAATATTAGCAATAGCTGAATGCACCCAACGTTAAATATCAAATATGTTTATCAAAAGCTGTCATTTTCGTTTCTTTAATATGCTTAGGTTGGGTTAGACGATTGAAATAAGCTCATTTGTGTATTTGCACGAGTTTTGATTGGATATATCTAGAGATAACCTCTCATTTTTCATGGGCTCCCCGACTTGGAGGGAGAAGACGTTGCCCTCACTTCTCAGGATGAGGTAAAGTTCATCATTGAACGCCTCAAACCTGGCAAAGCCCCTGGCAGCGACCAGATCCCCAACACAGCCCTCAAAAGGCTGCCCTCCGACGCCATCCTCCAGCTGGTCCGTGTCGTTAACTCGTCTCTTCGTCTCTGTCATTTCCCATCTGTGTTGAAACACTCAATAGTAGTGTCCATCTTAAAACCCGGGAAAGACCAACTATTCCCGGAGAGCTATAGGCCTATCTCTTTGATCTCCTGTTTGGCGAAGGTTGTTGAAACCGTAATTCTCGCAAGACTCAAAGAAGAACTCTTCGTCACGGAAATCATACAAAACGAACAGTTCGGATTCAGAGAAGGTCATTCGACGGAGTTCCAACTGTTCCGTCTGACAGAGGCGATTCGAAACACCCTCGAACGCCGTGAGACCCTGGGCACTGTCTTCTTGGATTTAGCCAGGGCCTTCGACACGGTCTGGCATGATGGTCTTGTATACAAGATGGTTCGTGGGGGAATTAATCCTAATCTGGTCCGCTTAGTCAAATCCTATTTGCATAATAGAACATTTACCGCCAGGCAGGGAGTCGCCCTTTTCTACTGGAAGACCTGTCGCCGCCGGTGTCCCGCAGGGGTCCATTCTCGCCCCGAGCCTGTTTCTAACCTTCATGTCTGATCTGCCGAGATTTGAAGAAGCGGAAAATGCCATCCACGCCGATGACACTGCCATTTACACGGCATCTGGGGACGAAGAACTGCTCCGCCACAGGCTCCAGCTCTCCCTTGATGAGATCCTCCGTTGGGCTTCCAGGTGGCGTCTACAAATCAATAAGTCCAAATGCGTCGCCATTCGTTTTACGAAGAGACTTAGACCGCCGCCAGACAATATCGTCGTGGATGGATTTCGGCTCCCCTGGAGCCTCTCGGTGTTGTACTTGGGAGTGAGACTGGACTCACGACTAACTCTGCGGGCACACGTGAGCAAATCTGTGGAAAAATTTTATGGCGCCAGGGGGTTCCTGCTTCCGCTGTTGTGTGCGAAGAGTGCACTTTCATTGAAGGTCAAAATCCTCCTGTACTTAACTTTCCTGAGGCCGATAATCACATACGGAGCGTTGCCGATCTCCAGCTTGGCTAGGACAAACTTCAAGAGACTGGAAGTACTTCAAAACAGGATGCTGCGAATGATTGCGGGGGCCCCCTGGTTTGTTCGCAATCAACAGCTTGGTGACGACCTGGGGGTTCCCTCCCTCAAGCAATTCATGCTTGGATTGGCCGAGAAGACATTGGAAAGGATAGATAGATCTGAAAATCCACTGATTAACAGACTATTAGCACTAGATCTGGATAGACCACCTCCCTTAATCCACGTCAGGAGAGCTATGGCACTGGCCGAAGACGCCGCAGCATAACCTAGCTACAAATGGCAAGACCATAACTATATATCTTCACCCTGCCCTGAAGCAGGAACCTATACATCCAGTCCTTGATGAATAAAAGGCTCAAGAACATCCCGTTCGGCCTTAGCAGGAGTAAGATTGACCATAGTAGTATAACAACAGCAATTGTCAAATATTTTTGACAGCTGTCAACATAAAAAACATCGTTTTCAAGTTTGTAATTCTCTGTTTTTTTAATGTTGCTTGGATTAGCTTCATTTAGCAGAACCAAACAATTACAGATAAGCTAGTATGTAGCACTTTAGTATGATTGCTGAGAATTTAAATTGCGCCCAAGGACGCCACAGTGCTACCAACCCATTACGAATGCAAATGGTCAAATTACCCGATTTATCTCCAAAAAACAAGACAGAAAAGGACAGAGTTTTATCACGTTTAATAGTCATAAGTGACAGTATCAATTGTTGCGTTTGGGTAATTAAAGCGATGCAAGGATGACATCTAACATATTTCTTTATGTCAATTCATTGACATTTAATATTCGATTAACCTAATTGTGAAATTTAATTTATTTGCAGTTGGCAGCAGATTACAATGTCTCAAAACAACCTACAATTTACACTTTAGCCAACACAAAAGTAAGTAGATACAAGTGACCCTAAAACGTTTTGTGTTTGTCAGATAATAATGAAACTTCCTCGAACTCTAGTTGTTTGTCAGATTTGACATTCTATTTATTTACACTCCTGGTGGACGATATTTATTACACGTTATTTACTTTATGGCTTTATTGTTCAACGTCATTTTGTTGTGTTGTACATAAAGGAAAATATTAAGAAAAAATACGTTTTATAATGTTTGGTATATAAATAACTAACTCTAACTTACGAATAGGTACCTATTACAATTTCTCAATTATTGTAATAAAACCTTTATTGAATTGCCACACACACGTCAAATATTTGTCGAATTTTAATAATCGTACATGATATATTCGTGTAGTTTGTAGGTTGTGCATATCTACCTGTGTATGTACTATTCATGTAAATAACAAGTAACAAGGTCCATTGAGTAATTTCCTCTTAAAAAAAAATAATAGTCTCCATTCTAAAATTTTAATTACGTTACTTTTTCCTGAATTCTTAAACAGTTTACCACAGTGGAAAACCATGAATACTACAACTATTTCATAAAAATGGAAATATTAAATATCCACAGCAGAACTAGAAAAATCCCCGTTTCATTATTCAAATATATTCCCGTATAATAAGTATATCGACATGCAATCCTATAATCTTGTTCTACCCGTTATGTTGTCGGTCTCTGTTCGTAATCATTATGAACCGTACGCGAGTAAGAAAGCTTATTTTGTTCGCTGAAACTGTCTGATTGGAATAACAAAATCCAACAGCACGTGATACCGGTAAGTTATTCAGCGAAACCAGTTTTTCAACGATATACATTTTAAGCGAGTCATGTGATATCCTCCGGCAATGTTTAGCGAAGCATTCTTAACTGGTTTCCTTCATTTCTAGTATTGTGGACGTGGATTAACTACATATGTAAACTCTGTTTTACTACCACTACACTATGCCAGCTAGCGACGGATAGGTATTTGCGCTTTTTCTTCTTCCGCAATAAATCAATGAGTAAAAATATTCCAATTGGTGTGTGACATATTCATATTAGCATCCTATTATGTTATTATGCTAATGTTGGGAGTTGTTTATTTTTATGATTTCGTATGGTAATATTGATGGAAATTGATTCCCGTTTCTTCGATGCATGAAGGTGGGACTCGATTATAAACGCCAATATGATCTACATATACAAACACATGTACTATGTAGTGGAATCGATCAAATGGACTTCGAACTGATATTAGCCCCATAATAATCTTTACAGTTTAAAGCCTAGTTTACGATGTGTAAATTTAATAGAAATTTGGTCAAAATTTCGTTAAACGGCAAAATAGTTGGACAATTTTTTTGAATGCAAGTTCACCATAATCCAGATTATGATCGTACGAGTTTGTATGTTCTAAAACTAATTTCATAATCAAAAAAAATGCGTTTCTCATGTAAACTGGTTCTTATGTGAATTATCAATCATATCTGTCACATTGACAGATAAACTAAACTGATATTAGCCTCACAATAATCTTTAAAGTTTAAAAGCTAGTTCACGATGTGTAAATTAAGCAGAAATTTGGTCAAAATTTCGTTAAACGACAAAATGGTTGGACAATTTTTTTGAATACAAGTTCACCATAATCCAGATTATGATCGTACGAGTTTGTATGTTCTAAAACTAATTTCATAATCAAAAAAAAATGCGTTTCTCATGTAAAATGGTTCTTATGTGATTTATCAATCATATCTGTCACCTTGACAGGTAAACTAAACTGATATTAGCCTCACAATAATCTTTAATGTTTTAAAGCTAGTTCACGATGTGTAAATTTAGTAGAAATTTGATCAAAATATCGTTAAACGACAAAATGGTTGGACAGATTTTTTGAACGCAAGTTTACGTAAAGTCGGTTTTTTT
>SMLS01021699.1:0-14426 GCA_004785975.1 Popillia japonica | reverse complement strand
CGTCAAGTTCTTGCAGTCCTCTTTTTTAACATTCGCAAAGTTGAATTGACTGTTAATGAAAGCGCAAATCTCGTCGTTCGAGAGTGTATTATATTCTGGGAAAAAGCTAAAATTCCTACCAGCTATGCTTAACTGTGTAAAAAAACTTGTGGATCTTCACCATGCTTGTAGAGAGTTGCAAAAAAATTCCAAAAAAACACAAGATGTTTACAAGCGCCGTGAGGAGGACTTTCCAAACAATTTGGATAATTTATTCGATATAGCACGCTAATGCTTTGGAATAGATGAAAATAGAAGATGGAATATTTTTACCAAAACAAAGAGAATGGGTGTAGATAAAAAGTCAGCCGACAAAGAAGAAAGAGCAAGACAGTAAAGAAGAGAAACAGACATGAGCAAATGCGTTCCGAGAGTTTATTGTCATCTCTACTACATAAGCTTTTATTGAAACGCTAGGACATCCCGATGAACCTACCAGCTCTGATCAAGGCCTTGAGGACCCTTGCCATCGACATCTCAAACGGTAACTTCCGAAACCACTACAAAAAGAGGAAGAAAAGACTTGATCACTCCTAAGTTAGTTGGAGCTTTAGATAGATGTCAATTGAGCATAAGAGATTCTGTTTCAGGCTGCAATAGAAGCACTAAATCTTAGCTGTGATGATTTTGCGATAAAGAAATCGTCTATTCGCACACAGTGTAGAAAAGATAGAGCGGAATCTATAAAATCAGATTTTCAGAATAATTTGTCTGAAATGGTGACTGTTCACTGAGACGGAAAATTATTACCTGGACTGGACGTAAGAAGTTCTAAAGAAGAACGCCTGCCAATTTTTATTTCATTTGGAGAAAAGTAACAATTTTTGGCTGTACCCAAACTAGAGAGCTCTTCCGGTCAAGAACAAGCTAAAGCTGTGTTAAACACGCTTTATGACTAGAACCTCCAGGCCAAAGTACAAATAATGTGCTGTGACACAACTGCATTTAATACAGGGCGATTGAATGAAGCTTGTGTACTTTTGGAACAAAAGCTAGACAAGGAATTATTACTGTTTGCTTGCCGCCACCACGGTTTTAAAATGTGTTTTCGAAACAAAAATCCACCGAGTTACAAATAGCCCTGATATCCCGATGATGTTCAAAAAGTTTAGAGATAACTGGAAAACTATCAATCCTGCTGCTATTGAAACATACACTGACATCGTCACACAGCATTTTTGTAATACAGTAATAGAAGAATTGTTGACATTTTATAACCGAGAACTGCAAAAATTCATTGTACGTGACGATTATCGGGAACTGATTGAACTGTATTATTTTCTTAGGAGGAGATACTGAGAAAAAAATTAAAATAAACAACAAATAAATAAACAAGCACTTCAAGACGTTTCTTTATTCATTGCGGTTATATATGTGAAACCATGGCCTGGATGTAGTCTGGCAGTGAAGGCACCAAAACAAGATTTGCGCTTTTTAAAGAGGCTTAAGAAATATCAAACTGTTGATAAAGACATCTCTAAAGCAGCGCTGAGCAGGTTTAGTCAACATCTTTGGTACTTGTCAGAAGAAATAACTGTTTTATCACTCTTTGATGATAAAGTTGATGAACAAACCAAGCTATATATTGTAGCAAACATACAAACAGTCAGTTTGTATGATTCTGGGAAGAGATACATTCCAACGAAAAGAGATATGTCTGATTATTTATATGGTAAGTGGGAATACATATACTTATATGTCTTACACCGTTTTAATAAACTAATAATAATACTGTCTTGTCTATTGTTGCAGGAAAATCATTAAGTGATTTTGTGTCTGTCAAGAGCACAAATTTATTTTCTCCTTTAAAACTTGATGAAAACTTCTTGAAGAAACCCGTTTCTATGTGGGAAGAAGATGTTGCCTATTCACAAGCAAAACGAAAGGTTCTTTCTTTAAGGGCAGTGAATGATAGAGCCGAACGGGCTGTGAAACTTATCCAAGATTTTCATGATTTGATCACTGCAAAGGAAGAACAAAACAATTTTTGCTACGCTGTGTGCAAGACCATAGAAAACTGACTGTAAAAAGATACCCTTAAAAAAATATCCTTGCTGATCTGTAATTTTATGTTCTTTTATAGCTATTAATATAACGAGATGATTATGCGATTCATAATAACCGAGGACGTTGCCAGGCGACGAGGCGCTTCGCGCCGAGTCGCCTGTGAAACGTCCGAGGTTTATATAAATCGTATATAAATCGAGTTGCATTCAAAGCTTTATCGTATCATTGACAACGATGGAAATCAAAACTTTGTTTACCGTGTCATAACGTAACTAACGTATTATAACGTAACTAACGTATTATATTTCCTAACTAACGTATTATGAATTGTTATGATATCAATAATATGTAATAAAGGTTTAACTTAAAGCAAGCTTAATTGTCAATGATCCGATAAATAAATAAATATCTATTTTCTAACGTTCTTTTTAGAATTATATATAAAATATATAGTACGGGAACTTAGTGTAATTATAACTGCTTAGTTTGATAGTACTTTTTTGTTAAATAATCACCTGATGTTCCCAGTACAACATGCTTCCAACAAACCTCCAGATTAGTGTGTCCCTTATTTTTTTGTTTTTATTTTTTAACGCATAGGTCTTATTTTTGTTCATTTGTTCCTAAAACACTCGGAAATAAATTTTTACCTCATTTGAAGAACGATAACCCGTGCCGACTTGCACCGAATCATCTTCATACAAGTTGCGTGTAAGTAGCGGCGTGTACTCGCCGTATTTGTCATTTGTTCTCACAATCAGTTAGTGTCGGGAATAGCACATATTGTTTTACATTTCAAAAATGGCAGTGGAATTAAGAAGCCATAAAAAAGGTATTTTCTTAGTTGGTGACGTGAACCATCAAATAAGGAGCAAAGTTACCGTCTAATCGTCAAGTTCTTGCAGTCCTCTTTTTTAACATTCGCAAAGTTGAATTGACTGTTAATGAAAGCGCAAATCTCGTCGTTCGAGAGTGTATTATATTCTGGGAAAAAGCTAGAATTCCTACCAGCTGTGCTTAACTGTGTAAAAAAACTTGTGGATCTTCACCATGCTTGGAGAGAGTTGCAAAAAAATTCCAAAAAATCACAATATGTTTACAAGCGCCGCGAGGAGGACTTTCCAAACAATTTGGATAATTTATTCGATATAGCACGCTAATGCTTTGGAATAGATGAAAATAGAAGATGGAATATTTTTACCAAAACAAAGAGAATGGGTGTAGATAAAAAGTCAGCCGACAAAGAAGAAAGAGCAAGACAGTAAAGAAGAGAAACAGACATGAGCAAATGCGTTCCGAGAGTTTATTGTCATCTCTACTACATAAGCTTTTATTGAAACGCTAGGACATCCCGATGAACCTATCAGCTCTGATCAAGGCCTTCAGGACCCTTGCCATCGACATCTCAAACGGTAACTTCCGAAACCACTACAAAAAGAGGAAGAAAAGACTTCATAACTCCTAAGTTAGTTGGAGCTTTAGATAGATGTCAATTGAGCATAAGGGATTCTGTTTCAGGCTGCAATAGAAGCACTAAATCTTAGCTGTGATGATTTTGCGATAAAGAAATCGTCTATTCGCACACAGTGTAGAAAAGAAGCAAGAACATAAAATGGGATACTGAGGTGTGGGGATACCCTAATTATTTTTGCAGTACATACAGTAGCATCTGTTGCGTAATTAACCTAATAGTTCCTACTACTTGACTCGCGCAAGAAATTTTTTTGTTTTTGTTTTATGTCTAATACTTTCATATGTTATGTTTATTTTTTGAATAAAGTTATGTTAGGTATATTCATCCTGAGGGTTGTCCGGTATTTTGTATTTGTACTTATTTTTTAAACCGGGTCCAAACCTTAAGTATCCCATCTTAGGTAAACTTCCCCTATATAATAGTTATATATAATACTCCTAGTTCATTTGATTTAGCTACATAGGGAAAAAGGACAACGACTTTCAAAATCTCCACGGCCCTGTCGGCACGGGTTAATGTTGACGTAGGAAGATAAAATTTTGTATTTCAGTAAATCCAAGTAGTTTAACAAAAATTAAGGGGTATGCATTTCGATATCCAAAAAAAGATTTTCTTTCACCCATATAAGAGACACACTATTCAAAAAAAAAATCTAAAATCCTATTGCTTAAATTTGGATTATTAAATACAGATTATTTTACTACTACCATAAATTATCGGAAAAGGTATTTTTAGACGCAATTAAGTAGAAACTTCCGTAATATTTATTTATATTGGATCGTATAATTGATACAGTATCTAATATACGAATAACAATCATACTTCTTAAAACAATGTTGGGGATTACGCGTCCGAATTAATATGAGCGGTAGTGTATATACATATGCTTATAAACGCAGATTCTTCCTTTTGTTAAAAGTTGTTCTTCACTTTTACTGAATAAACTACGGCTATGTCAATATATGTTACGAGTATTTTTTTAGATATTATATTTAGTATAGTATGCATCATGATGTTTTCAACACTGTTATAAAGCTAGATTATTGGTCTTATCTTATCAATTACATAAATAATACAGCAGTACACTAGATTGTGAACCTGAGTATGAATTTGGTATAACAAATACCATTGTCCAAATATAATTACACGTTTTCCTCACTGTGCAGAAACAAATATTACAACCATATTTTCATGTTAACTTATGTTTATATTGCTGCATGAATGACACACATTTTCAATATCGTGAGGATCATTTGTATCTGCCGATAATTATTAAGGGATATCCATCTGTTGTTTTATAGAGGGGGGACCTTGAATATACCAGATGCGACCGTATCAGTAGTTCATGCGCGAGTTTTGTGTTGTGCAGCAGGTGATCGCGGTTGTATATAGAAGTTTAAATACACGACTTCGTATTGGTGTACTCGAAACATAGGAATAGTTTCGGAAAGAATCTAAAATGGGTGACGTAATATTGTCCGCGAAAGAACTGCCAATTTCTTTCGATGTCAAATATTTAGGTAATTCACGACGTAACTAACATAATTCAACAACAATTTTTATAAACTAAACTTTGGAATTAAGACAAGTATTCATCATCAATTCCGAGAATCCGTGGTTGTATATCTATTATCAATATATACCTAATATTCGAAACATATCTGTAAGTTTCATGATCGTTGCTCTAATTTTGGTGGACAGTTTGCTTTTTGAAAATAAATTTAAGTTAGTTGCCATTTCGTTTACCAAATCAGATCTACTGTGACCTAATCACTGAAGATCGGTTATTATTAGCACTTACAATAAACTATATATCATGTTCCATCCATTCAGCGCATTTTAAGACCATTCATGTCAGCCATTGATAAATGGCAATTGCAAATGTACTACAATGGAAATAACACATTTCTAAGAACTAAAAAGTAATATAAACTAGTTAGAAGCATTTGAATAGTTTCGCAATTTGTAATCTATCATATGTATTTTGAAAAAAACCGATATCGCGCATTAATCGTACATGACAATCACAAACAAATGGATGAATGTATACAATAAATATTTTTAAGTTATGTGTGTAGCAAGTTTAAATTGTTTATCGTATTTTCTTCTACTGAATTCAAAATCTAAATTTTCCAAAAACTCATATTTGCAAATTTGAAATTGAGGTTTCTACCTCTTATATTTGGTCCCGCAAGTAACGTCTCTAACAAAATGTTGGTACATATTTGCAGATTTTTCAATTATTTTTTTTATTGTGACAAACATATTTTTTTGTCAATGTAATCTCCTTTGATCTAGCGAGTTTCCAATTATTTAAAACTATCCAAACAGGACTTTTTTGAAATCTGTTCAAAACATGCGCAAGTCTCATATCATTTTTAAAAAATCGAATACAACCGATAATCTCTGAACGCCCCATATGGTGAATATGTATAACAAATGAAACACCATTTCGGTTAATTTTATTGGAGTTCGAATAGAACGAATGTAAACACTCATTACTATCGTAATGAAACAACACTCTCGTGAGCAAATAGCGATACGTGTCAGAAAATCAGCAGTGGTCTCACTGCCGCTTTTCGTTTTTTTTTTAATAATCAGTGACGATTTGAATTCTTGGAATTCCAAGAAGCTATGGCTAAAATGTGTTTCTCTAAACTAATCCATTATGCCGTTTCAAGTTTTATTTCTGTAGTGTCATAACATCTAACCATTAGATGTAAAAGTGCTCTTACATTGCGTGAATTTTGAATGACAGCACATATTTCCGAAACAATTGCAGTGACTGACGTATTCAAATATTCATCCATGTACATACATATGTATGTGCTAGGTCAAATATCACCTTTAATACTAGATATGGAGCATATTTACGATATTATTTATGTAACTTTGTTTTCCACAAAAAGATAAAAATAATGTTTAGCTAAAACTGGAAATTTATTTTTCTCTATATTTATACAAAAAGGAGAATAGTTTTCTTTAAATGTGTATAAAACATAACCTCTCTGTGAAACTAAAAAATTAAGTAAACTTCTGAAATATGCTTCAGATATATGTATATGAGATGAAGATGTTGTATGATAGGAGCATGTTAGTCCTTCTATCTCCTTGTAGAAGTTCATCAATTGCTGTTACTCTGCGCTGGTATTCTAAAAACATAGCACGTTCTAGCTATCCGTCGTCACAACATTAGGCTACCTATAAAATTAAGACGATGCGAAGGATATTTTGTATTATTGCAGCTGAACTTGAGTTCCTTATAACATGGTGTCTATAGCTGTAGTGTCACTCACATGTAGTAGGAACACATTTGGATCACCTAAACCGTAACACAATGTTTGTCAAAAGATTAATTAAGTTTTGTGATACTTGAAAACCGGGTTATATGGTGTTATCATAAAATAAGGGCTATATTTTAAATTATGATAACTTTTAACAAATTAAGTTAATACAAAAAATAAACGAAATCTATATTATATAGGATATACATATAATATCGATTATAAGATATAGCATAAGGAATGTGATTTAGTATCCCAAAACCAGTTACGGCAAGTGTTCATCATCACTCATTTTGTTCTAGTACGGTTACCAACTTTTCATCTAAATTGTTCACCGCATTCCGTATCATTTGTCTTCTAGTTCTTGCAGCTTTGTTGGTCGTCTTCTAACCACTAAACTTTTCAAATAATCCCACAGCCAGTTAAGGTTAACACCCGGTGACCTTGGTGGCCATAAATTTTCAAAATGTTTGCTTACATACAGTCTTGAGAAACGTTCCTTTGCTCGTCGGAAAATGTGCGGAGGTTCTCCATCTTGCATAAAAACAACGTTTTCAATTCCGTGGTGATCATTTTGCAGCTGCGGAATAACATAAACCATTTGTAAATATTGTTTACCTGTTATACTTACAGATACGGTTTCTATATTCTGCATTTCCTCGTACAAAGACGGACAAAACGGTAACTTTCTTATCATGAAGATCTTCTGGTACGGTTTCTTGTGAAATTTTGAGTACAGAATCCACCGCAAAGAAAAATCGTACCTCGTAGTCAAATCTGCCTCTTTTAATTCAAACAAAATTTTCAGTTTATATAGATACATTTTTAGAATCATGTGTAACACTTTTGAAACCGTGGTATATGGCACTTGCAATCGCTTGGATATATCGCATTTGCACTGCTCATTGTTAGTCGATTACCTCTAGTAATGTCTTGATTTTTAAAAAGAACCGCTGCGATCTGGACATCACTAATTCTTGGTCTTCATGATCTTGATAGGTCAGTTACAGTTCTTACAGGTCAGGTACAATTCTTTCAAAATTGTGTATCAAATTGCAATACGTTTTCATTTGACAAGACCCCATGGTCAGACCCATTCTTGTGCAAAATTTTCGTAATCCAGCTAAACTGATTCTTGTGTGTAAATCCATGCTATCACAGTTCGAATCGTTTGAACTATACGTTTACTTACGTTTTGATTTCAAAATAAAATTTGTAATTGAATGATTTCGTTTTGACACTCGTGTTAATAATTGTAACGACAACGCTTTTGTTTCCCATAGATACAGTAAAGCAATTAGATTTTGCTTATTTTTTGTTATTAACTTCATTTGTTGAAAAGTTATAATCAATAAAAATATATTCCTTACTTTATGATAGCCATGTATTACAAAAATTACGTTAAAAACGAGCTTAACTACGTTAACTAGTTACAATTTTTGGACTATTTTCCACAAATAAAATATAATATGGGATAACTCATAAATTATTATGTCTCTCAGTTTCAGTGTTAATAGTTATATCTTTACGATAGGACATTAGTGTCTGTAAACTTCGTGTTGAAACATTGAAAAAGGACCAATAATGTTGCCTTTAATTATATAATATATCGTATCTTTGATAATGCGTAAAATTAATCAAATCTAATAAGTCATACTTAACTATATTAAATAATTCCTAGTTAAATGTTATACTGAATATTACCGACGTTATTAAATAAAAAAAAATATTCAGAGAATACATATGTGGGAGTAATTCAATAAAGTTAACATTTTTAAGTACAACCATCCATAGAAGTTTCTTTTCAATTCGACGTACTTATAAAAGTTTTGTAATATATGTATTTTATCACATAATAAGGTTAAGATAACATGGTGTGTCAATCAAAAATTTTGAATACTATTTTTTCGATTAATGATTTGATAGAAAGAAATTTTTAAAAATTATCTGTGATCAGAACATAGATAAATTGATTATTGTTCTATTTTACTTAATCTAAATTATACTTAAAAATACCATAAGTGCTGATGTTTATACCTACTATGTTTATTCTTATAATAAGTTGTTCAGTGCGTACATTATTAAGATTTTCTAGATACAGCATGTTTTATAGCTAAAAGTAATACAAATTTAAACAGATCACATTATAATGGAATCTCTACGTGCCTGTAGGCTCTCAATGCCTAATCCAATAAACATTTATCATACATAAATGGAGCTTATAATTCCTATAACAGCCATGGCTTGTCATGACTGAATGCTTTTCCCAAAGAATTTAATAATTTCTCTAATAGCAATTTGAAGCTCTACAACTGAATTTGTTTCTAAAGGATCCCTGGCATGTTTGATAACAGTACGATCCTTGTAATTGATCCTTGTAATAACCACTCCATTCTATCGTTTCTATTTCTTGAAACCAATTCTTAACAAATTTTGTTCAAGGTGGACGAGCATTATCATACATTAAATGAAGTGACATCAATAGTCGCGTTCTTTTTGCCGTCAGGCTCAGCTCACTTCACTTTTGCGAGTTAAAATGCGAGTTACTTACTATGAATGGTGAAACCAGCCGGCTAACCAATTTCGTAGTGTGTAGCTCGCATCTAATCTCGCAAAGGTGAAGGGTGAAGTGAGCTGAGCCTGACTGCAAAAAGGGGGCGACTATTATCTCATCCAAATACCTTTAAATAGTAAGTCAATCATTATGAATAAAACACAGTTCAGTATGGCCGTTGATACTTGTTCCGATCCACTATTTAACACCACTAGTGTTGTATGTCATATGATGTAATGCTTGAACATCATACATTTATTTCGTATTCCTACTTCACGTCAAATCAAAACATGCCTTTTATTTGGATGTAGGTTGAATCTTAACTCATCACTAACACAAGCTGTACCAATTATTATTTTCTTAATTGACATACGACGCTGGCCATATTCTTTGGTATCTTTTATGCGATGTGGCCATGAAACGCATATCATTAGTCGGGGTATTCACAATAGGTCAATAGGTCACAGTGAAGAAAGGTAAATAGTGTCTAAGCGGCCCTTCTACAATACTATATCATTAGCCTTTGAGAATAGTGACCCATATCATTTCTTATTATTCGGTGACATAATCCTTCCTGTGGCAATAGCAAACTAATTTTGAACTTTAAAGTTCAATACGATAATGATAAGATCACTATGTTGTTGATGCTGTCCGGATTCCAACAGCAATTCTTTACACGCTCTAGAAATTTAAACGACATCTTGTCTTGATTAGTGCAGATTTGCTTCCAATTAACAATGCCATTAACAATAAAATTAAGCAAATGTGCTGGCAGAAACCGAACGCGAGCCACCAGCGTGGCAAGCGTAGTTGTTACCCACTTGGCTACGAAGGCTTACTTTTTGAGAAACATTATCGATATAAAGGAATGAACTTATACAACGTTGATTTTCTAACAAATTCGGGAACGTTAGGATAAAAGCTCGTACCTGGGTACTGACGGAAGATTCCTTTATAGCATAGTTGAGATTCATTATAATTCGGTTTGGAAAACCCTGGTATTCCCCCAATAAGAGTCATTGTTAGTTTCATAGTTCCATAATTTTATTTTCACTTCCTATTACTGTTGATTTTGGGGTTTTCTTTGACGCAACTGAATTTTATGAGTATGTAGCCTTTAGTGGAAATATTGTAGCAAATGTAATAATTTGTATGCCTGAGCCATTAGAAGCAGTAATTGTTGAAATTGAGTAATCACAAAATATTAAACATGTTTTAAATTGGCTGATGACAACTTAATACTTGCTTTTATTATAATACAATCATGCTTTTATTACTTCTATAATAATGCTAATCATAATAACCAATTTTTTTATCGTTGGTATATTACGTTCAAGATATCTCTGTCACACAAAATTTATTCTATCAACGGTTTCTTACTGAAAACTATGATTACAGCGCACAAGTTGGCTAGTGTGCCGATAGCACATTTCTATCTGTGTTACAAGACTTCAGTATATGTACATACATATGTAATGCATTTTACTTGTAATCGTGGCACTGATTATCAGTGATTATCAATGACGTAGTTCAATAAAACTAAATATATTACATGATGATCGCATACGAGTATTTTCAATACTTATCGTAAATTACATCTGTAATAATAGCGCTACATTTTACGATTCATTTTACTATATATCGTCATTATTAAAAACAAATATTATCTTAACAATCTTTCGTTCATTCTCATCGTCAATTTAGGCAACACAAATTACAGATTCAAGAAAACAATTGCCAGTGCCAAACAATTGGTTTCTTTTGTATTTCTATACATATTTATGTACATACACCCACTACTTTGCATATATATTACTTAATTATTATGTATTTGCTTTTAATTGTGCCTAGAAATGCAAAATATTAAATCGGAACTAACAATTATACACCTATCACTGGAACAATATTGGATGACCCAGGTGAAAGTAGCGGAGTTATGCATCGAGCAGATATTTGTTTTATAAAGCACTGAGCCCGTTGTAAGTCTGAATTTTGCAATTACCCAGAATGGAATATATCTAGAACATCCTATGTCTTTGGTTTACCTATATGCGCTCTGCGAAAATATTTGTTAAGGATAAGCCGTAGGTACCAGGCGGTAGCTAAGCTATCACAGATGCGAATTGTTGGCAGTAAGTCTAGCAATACAGTTTTAGCAGTTACTATCATGTTCTGGATAACATTTTTAATCTAGAAGCAATCTTCCAGTTTGGCAATGAAGTTTATTATATGAAGAAAGGCAGTTTTCTTGCTTGCTTTAGGCAAGAAGAAACTACCCAAGTTTTTATTTTTTGCATTCTATTACTGTACTTAAATAATAACCAATGCAGTGCATGCGAATTTATTGCTATCGCTACAAATAATTTGCATCCGTCAGTGATATGTGTCTTTAAATATCTGTTAAATGACTTACTTTCCAATCTATATACATATGTTGAAGAATAAACCCAAAAGTAAGCAGTGAAAATCATCTTCACATTCCAAAACCTTTGTTGGTCAAGAACAATTAATTGAGATGTTTTTTGGACTACTTGCTTGCTTTATTGAATAGCCTCTTTAACAAACGGGCTTTGAACGACTGTTAATTTGCGTGTTGAGGATCAATGTTTATGCAACCCAAATATTTTTTTTCTGCTTGTTAATGATAATTGATTGTTGAAAGTTGCTTTTTTCGCGTTTATACCCGTGGTAACACAAAAGGATATCAAAATTGATAATCGAAATAAACAGTCAACATATATTAATTAAGAAGAAAAAGAACTGCAGTTTAGTTTGCTTATTCACACTAAAATTAAAAATTAAAGTTGCAGCATGCAGTATTAACATGTATTTAGTAAATTATATTATTAAAATATAATATTATATGTATTATAACTAATTTAAATAAATTAATATAAATAAATATCTTTTCAGGTTTTAGACCTGCCAAAGGACTATGGGGAATCAAACACACAAGAAGGCCTGTCGATGCAATGGTTAACGGTGCTAAAACTTTGCCACCGAACACTATACTGCCAATTGTCAGGATCACAATCACTAAAGATGGTTTAAGCTTTAGATCGAAACACAAATCAAATGAACCACCACCGCAAAGCTTTACCGTAGATGTAATTTCCTATGGCGTACAAGATTTAATATACACTAGAGTTTTTTCAATGATTGTCGTTACTAGCAATGAAATTAAAGATGGTATTGTTCCGTTTGTTTGTCATGCTTTTGTATGCGATTCTAAGAACCAAGCCAGACAAATTACTTATGCGTTAGCGGCAGCTTTTCAAGAGTACGGTAAAAAAATTAAAGAAGAAAATAAGGATAATCCAGCGTTAAGCAAGAAAAAATTTGCAATAGATTTAAGAACACCAGAAGAGTTGCGAAATGACGAGGATGATGAAGAAACGGAAGCGTAGTTATCATTTTTTTAAACGCTTAACCCTGATTCCTAATATTTTTACAATCTATATTTAAAGAAAATTAATTAACCGGAAAATATTTGAAGTTATGTTGAATACTACAAAATGAATAAAATATTTTGTGGTAAGTGTGACAATTTTCAGTATTAAAAAAAGAAAAAGTAACGAAAGTAAACTTTATAAAATTGCACAATTTCAAAACAAATTTATTTGTATATTCTAGCAACTAAAGTATTAAATATGCTAAATTGTGGCTGTTACAAAATCCTTTATTATAATAAAGCCGTTATGTCTACAAATATAATATAAACTAGCACAGAAAAATATCGTTAAAGTTTTCTGAAACATGGAAGCAGAAAATGAGGTTACTGTAACTGAATATTTCTAACATGATGATTTCTAACATGTTACTGTAATATTTATTTTATAACCACTTTAGTGCTGTAGGTAAAACCAAATAAAATTTATTACAATAAGAATTTGTACAAATTTGTTATATTATTTTAAGTTCAATGCTGTATCACGCACAGAACATAACAAAATAGTATTAATAGTGATTAGTAAATTACATTATACGTATTCTGTAATATGGTATAGGGCTGACAAGGAGCACTGCATGTCACAGGCGCTCCATTCACCAGGATAAGCAGTTTTTTACATAACATTGCAATAACGCTAAAATGAAGTTAATGGTCAGCTGATCAACTGTATTGCAACAATCATCAGTAACGTACGACCCCAGCCCCCAGTTATGTACAATAAACTTATTTTAATAATTATAATATAAAAGTTTTGTATAAAGACGTTTTCTTATGCACCTACCTATGTTTTGGGTATTTCAGTTTTAAGTACTCTGTATACAAAAATAATTATTACTTTTTAAATAAATTGTAAATATAAATGATGGAAATATAACGGTATACGTACTCAAACTATGCTTCTGCGTATCTAGCGAGAGAGGCATGGCCATCATAGTTTCCACCAAAATGTGTATTATGTACATATAAATATTCCTATTTATGTATATTTCCTATGAGACACAATTTGCTTCTATAAATTTCTCTGTGCAATATATAAGTATCAACTGTTAAATTTCAATAATCGAAACGACTGCGAGGAGGCTCTCGAGATTTTGTAAATCAAATGTTAGCTTTATATGTTGCAAATTATCATTTTCTTGTTATTCTATGTATATATGTAGTTTCTTTCTAAAGTAATGTCTCCCCCAGCTAACGGGTTCCTATCAATAGCGTCTTCCAATGGACGTACTCTCGCTGTCGAGCGACCTCGGTTACCCAGCATTGCTATAACAGAGGTCGCCCGACGGCTAGTGTACATCCATTGGAAAGCGTTATTGATATGAACCCATTGGCTGGGGGAGACATTACTTTAGAAAGAGACTGTACATACACACATCCATACGTCATTAAATTCAACTCAAAGAAATACCTGATTTTTAAAGAGGTTGCAGAGTTAATTTTCCATAATTTTGCAAAAAGGTTGTGTGAGAATGTTATATAAGACATATAGTTCCATTTTTATGATAATTCAGAGTATTTCGTAGTATATAATACATACAGGCTTTCCACGGCCGAGTGGGACATATGGAGAATACATAAAATCGGTTTTCGGTGAATATTATCTCCCTAATAATACTA
>SMLS01021694.1:0-10397 GCA_004785975.1 Popillia japonica | reverse complement strand
TGATCTAGAGTTCTACTTCGGCACCAAGAGATCCAGTGAATATTAATCTCTACTTGTTTCTGCATATCCAACACAACCCCAAGGCATTCTACGCTAGTAGAAGAAAGATTTTTTTTTGTATAACCTGCAATGTAACACGCGGCAAAGGTTTTTAGACTTTTAATTCTTTCATGTTAATTTAAATAATTTTTTAAATAATACACTGATCATGATTAGGTTTTTTAAATTGTAACTTACCTTAGTGTTTTTAATTCTTACGACTTGTGATGTGTTACATTTACAACTTTTATTCGCGGTGTCCCAATGTGTCGGGATGTGTTTTTTAATCATTTGAGCCTTCACGTGTACTGTTAATTTGTACCTCTGATGAAGCATTAAATAAATGCGGAAGCTTTAGGAAGGACAACCTAAGAATTCTTTAACATTTGGCTGCCATCCCCAAAACTCCACTTCAGCCCTCCTGCTGTTTATCTAACGTGGTACAGGCAGTACTTCCCTTCTACATTCTACGCTAGTATCCCATGAAAGCCATGATCTCTTATTCTGATACGAATTGATTGGCTATTGTGCTTCTTCGAGAAATCAACTGTTTCCTTCTCGAAAGCAACGATCTAGCCTTCAAGTACGTCTACAAATCTATGAAGGTATCTCGAAGACGGATCTTCTAAGTCTGAAAGCAGCTTATCTGGTTAAAGGATTGGCTTGGGCAACACTAGCCTTCCACCAGATAAGATGATATCTAAATCTGTTTCCAACCAGATAAATTTCCATCTGAACTACCTCTAAATTAGGCTTGTTAATATGTATTAGTTATCAAACGGATACGTCCATTTGGAAGCCAGTCCGCAAGCACCTAAGCTGCTTTCAAAACCTTCCGTCATATGAATAAATTATCCAAACCAGCCCTCAAATGATGCCACAACCCAGTTAGCTTGTACTTCCTTTGCGTTCTTCAGATACGTCTTTCTCTAAGCCAATCCCCAGTCACGTAGACTGCTTTTCAAATTTGCCCTCACTTAGATAAATTGTTATTGAACACAGTCCTAATTCAACTAATCTGCTTTTAGAACCAGTCTTGAACCAGATAAGCTCCTACTTAAACCAGTGTTTAACTGAGTAGTATGGTTTCAAAACCAGCTCCCAACGAAATTGACTGCTATCTAAAACAGCTTTCAACGAGTACAGATGTTGTTTGAAGCAGTTCTTAACCAGATAAACTGCTATCTAACTCTAGTCCTCAATTAGATAAGTTTCTATCTAAAGTAGCCCCCAATCATGTTAGCCAGCTATCAAAAGTACATAGTCCTCAAGTAGATATGGTGCTATCTAAGTCAGCTTACGTTAGCTCACCTGCTTCCAAAATCCACCTCACAAACGGATAAACTATTATCTAAAGCAGCCCTCAGCTAGCTGAGATGCTTTCAGAACTAACCCTTTATGGCTTTTTAAACTAGAGTTCAACCAGTCAAGCTAGATTGCTATAAAATGAGCTCTTAATCATATGAGTTACTTCCAGTTTGAACAAGTTCAAACCCATTCCCCAACCAAGTAGGTTGTTTTCAGAAGTATGAGATTCATGAGGTCATTGATTCATCCAGTATGAGTGAGTGAGTATAGACGCAACAGCTGTATAACTGTGAAAAATATTCGCAAAGGTTGACAGCACAAAATTACAACTAGTTGCAACAGAAGTAACATGAAAAATAGACAAGAATGCTTGACCTCAATTACTACTCTGAAATATTTTGGTACTTGACAGATCTAGGTGAGTTTATGGTCTCTTTACGATAATGACCGAGGGAGATGCATTTCTTTTCCTGCACAAGTAGACCAGTATGTAGTCCCCATCCGCTACAGCTTGTCCACAGGTCTGTGCAGTCTTCGGCAGATCAATAAATTGCTTTTGGATGAAGTATGGACCGTTGGTTGGATAATTTGGGTTCTAGCAGCACATCTTTGGAGCATACCATGTGTTTTTATGCAAAATCTTCTTATTTTGAAGACTAGTCTATCCAAAGACGGTGGTGTTAAATGATTTCAACCATATCCAGCATATCATAACTGAATGGGCGTTCGTTATGAACACTGTTTAACTGTTGGAAGACTGATTATGGAAGCAGATAATCGAAATTTTAAAGCAGTTTAGCTGGTTTAGAAAGCAGCCCATCCGATACGTTGAAGCCATGCAACGAAACAGTGCAACCAGTTGAGGGGCTGGTTTTGAAAGGAGTTTAGTTGGTTTTGGAAACATAGGAAAGGAGGAAGAGGAGTAAAGGAGAGAGGAAACTCAGTTTTAAATCCCTGTTTTATTCCCCAAGCTTCAGGAATGCTTGATGTGTTTAAACCTTTTGCGGGACCAACATGGGCGCACAGTTTTTCTGCCTGCTTTTGACTGATTTGGCCAGCACCTATTCTTAAGATTATGATGCCCTTGACTGGGGTGGAAGCGCCGAGCGATATGAGATGTAACGCAGGTATTGATCAATACGGAGGTATCTGCTTTTAATCAACGATAACTTAATTGTATCTCTCCACTCGTGCGACAAGGCTTAATTTATGTAATGAACCATCCCCGGTATTAATTCGACATTAAGTATCTCTTGCCTAATTTACGTTCGCCGCCCTTCGATGGATTATCCGAAAATTAAATCCGAATTTCATGCCGAAATGCGCTAGAAAATTTGCATATTTCCACGTAAAAATTTGCGCCGATCACAGGAGCGAATACGTAATGCAATTTCTAATAACAACATACCAAACGAAAACATCATAAATGTATCATAACGACATAAATTTAATTACGTAACAAACATAATTTTGGTAAGCACCTTGATTCACCTTCCGGCTAACCTAATTTCAAAGGATTAATCTTTAGAGGATAGTGGTCGGCGTGTACTTGGGAAAACGCTAGAGGTCAGCCGGCGTACAACTAGAGAACTATGAGAATTGCGAAGCACCGAGATGAAGCTAATAACTTTCAACCGCATTATACATACCACGTTTTCTACCCTAGCGTTATCCGGGAAAATTTCCCATTTAAATAGGAGGACATTGTAATTAAATAATTAATTTCAGTCCCCGCAAATTGTACTATTAGTAAATTTATTGATTGGATTAGAATCGTATTAGGTAGAACATTCTTATGGGAACTAACTTCAAACCATTTCTGTATGGATTATATCGTAATGATATTGGTATTGACAGAGAACAGGTTGACAACAATCTCTAATGGGGCGAGGTTGTTCTAAGAATTGCCATTGTTATCTCATCAGATCTCGTTTTAAAGTGCGCTATCGATTTTATAATCACGTTTAACTCATGATATTCGCTATTACGCTAATAGATTCTGTGTTAAATTATTCTCTGCTAATGCCTGATAGTGCCTATTATTATAATTAGGCATGTGCGCTTTAGATTTTACCACGCTACGTCATCACAATCGGAATTAGTGTTTGATAATCTAAAACGTAAATGCTGGGAAATCGAGACGTCTATTCAATAGCACACGGAACAGAGCTGAACGAGATTATAATAAACTACAACAGTATTGTGATGACATGGTTCTTTGATGATGGACGAATGCTGCAGGCAAAAATAAGATGTGTTTTATCCCTTTTGGACGGGTATTATTGGAAATAATTCCACCATATAGTACGAGGTGTGTAAATTAAGTAATCGAAGAGACGGTTCTTCCAATCCTCATAGCAGTACTGGAACTCGAATATTGGAATAGTCTTCATCTGACAAAATCTAAAAGTCAAGGCATCTTTCCCTCCTGATGATGTCTCAAGGCACTTCTTGAACATGAAAGCTTTCCGCTTCGTGGTTCATCTTCAATCGACTCTTTTCCTTTTGAAAATGCCTTAAACCACAGAAAAATCTGGATCGTTGACAAAAAACACCGTCTCGGTAGGCCTGCTGAAGTTCTGCAAAAGTTTCCGTTGCACTATGTCCAAGTCTGAAATAGCACACCGCACCAATTTCTCGTACAGATTCGTCTCTTTCTTGAAGGGTATCCCCAATAAAACGAAGTCATTCGGCTTTTCGGCCTTTCGGCCATTATCAAATGCTTGTATATATTGGGTTTGCCACAAAACGGTGTAACAGCAAACAATGTCTTAAACAACGCTCAATGTACGTTTCCGCAACCAAATTGCGACACTACTTCCAAAATTTTTCGTACTATTTAGTATTTTACGAAACACTTGACCCAAAATTCACGCAACTGTGTGCTTAATAAAATATCAGTGGTCGAGGTTTCACGCTTTACACCAAGACGTAAGTGCTTCAATGACTTAAACTAGCGAGAGAGAAGGCCCGAATTCGTTCTCCCTGGTATCACCTCGAAACGATATCCCATAGTACCAAGCCTAATAAACGGAAACGACAACAAAGAGCGAGAGATGCGAGTAGTTTTTAACCTAAACCAATGTTTTACCAAACATGCCGTTATTCATCAGTTTATATTAACAGTCTCGTTTATTATTCGATCCATTATTGACTAGCATTACAGTAAATCACTAAACTGCTATTATTAGTTCAATTGAATAACTTAAATGAGTTGTTTACACTTAACAGTGCACAACCTGATCTAATTTCCTTGCACATTTTTTACCTAACCCAATGATTTCCCAAACATGCCGTTATCCATCATTTTACATTAACGACCTCGTTTATTATTCTATCTATTATTGTCTAGCATTAAATTAAATCCCTAAACTGTTTTTATTAGTTCAATTAATTGAATAACTTAAATATAGTTGTTTACACTCAACAGTGCACAATCTGATCCAATTTTCTTGCACATCTTTTAAACTAAACCAATGTTTTCCCAAACATGCCGTTATCCATCAGTTTACATTAACGGCCTCGTTTATTATTCTATCTACATATTATTGTCTAGGACTAAATTAAATCCCTGAACTGCTTTTATTAGTTCAATTGAATAACTTAAATAGAGTTGTTTACACTCAACAGTGCACAACCTGATCCAATTTTCTAGTTCATCTTTTTACCTAAACCAATGTTTTACCAAACACGCTATTATCCATCAGTTTACATGAACGGCCTCGTTTATTATTCTATCTATTATTGTCTAGCTTTAAATTAAATCCCTGAACTGCTTTTATTAGTTCAATTGAATAACTTAAATAGAGTTGTTTACACTCAACAGTGCACAATCTGATCCAATTTTCTAGTGCCTTTTTACCTAAACCAATGCCTTACCAAACATGCTGTTATCCATCAGTTTATATTAAGGCCTCGTTTATTATTCTATCTATTATTGTCTAGCATTAAATTAAATCCCTAAACTACTTTTATTAGTTAAATTGAATAACTTCAGCTATCACCTATGTCACCTGTAATTACCGCTAGTTCTAAACTAGGAAAGACTGGCCGGGGCCACTCTACAACCGAAATGATGATCAGATTAATTAAATGAAATCGGCGGGGTACTAGGGAATAGTTCATTAAACTTTCAGCGGTATGCGGCAAGACCATTTCCTACTACACCTCCATCCCCATGCCCCCTGAAAACAGAACACGGGACAAGTAAAGCCCTGCACTTGCATCCAGTTCTGCGGACTCTCTCTCTCAATATACGGCGGTAACGATCGTAGGCGTTATATATCCAGTAGGACGACTAAATACGTCGCGTTGGGCTCTGGGATTCATTTAAAATATTAGATTTAATTTCCGCTTTATGATGATATCTCTGTATTAAATATGCCTTTTCCAATAGATGCGAAATGGGAATTCCGTGTCAGCGCGAAGAACTCCGATTCTATTGTGCTTAAACGAAATTAGATGTGTTCAGTGAGGTAGAGAGAGAGTTGTACGTAAGCGCAGTCTTGTATTGTTTCTTCATATCATGCAATTTTTAATTAACTTTACTACTTTCTTTAGAAAGAAACAGGATATCCTAGTCACTCAAACAGCTGATGACTTCCCTATTTAAACTGGATGTATCGCTGATACGAATTTAGATAATAGCGTGCCCCCTATTACGTAAATATAATTAAAACGATACCTATAACCGGGGATATTATCTATTGTGTACGATAAACGCGTCAGGTGAAGTATTAGTAGTAGTAGTAGTAATAGTAGCGTGGGAGGGTGAGGGCGGCGTCTTGTCTAGGTGATCAATCAATTCGTGTCGTTTTGCATGCTAAACAGGTTGCACGAACGGCTCGAATAAATACGAAAACTAATTTCAACTTGGAAATGGAGTTACCTGGATATAATCTGACTTATCGTAAATTACAGACAGGTGTTTTAAGTGAGGAGAGAGATACGGAATTTTTTTTTTCTTATTAAGTGAACGATCCCATATATTAGTCTCATCTTCGATGTTGAGGAAAATTCATTAAGAGATTGTGGTAGAAATGTCTAATCGTAGTAGTTTTTGGGCAAAATACTTAAAATAACTCCAATCAGATCAGGAACTTAGCGAGCCTAATGATGACGAGACTAAAACTCAAGAGTATATAAGCAGGCATGCCCTAGAAGTAAACACATCATGTAAGGGCTCCAAGGTCATTGAAATCCAAATTAAGCACAGCGACGATATATGGGACTGGGCCCAGATCAGATACCTGACCTTAGAGGACGTAGAAAAAAAGATCAATCTTCTCGAAGCTTTCCCAGTTCTATGTACCCTACTAAAAGCAATTTTAGCTACAGTCCACATATCAAACAGTTGATGAGAATGGTGGTCTTCATTCCTAAGCCAGCACGAGGTGGCTTATTGGAAGACGGCCTCCGTTCCGGTGGGAGTTTAGCTCCCATTAGACAGGTGTATATACGCCAACTGTCAAGGAATCTTTACGTTGGAGAGACACCCTTGGCACCACAGTACGTATTAATGATACCTGGCACGACTTCCCCGCACAGAGCTATGCCAATAGCAGCATAGTCATTGTCTGGGGAAAGTTTAAAGACGTGGTATCCGCAAAGATGCAAATAGTGCTAATATTCGTGAAGAAGTCACGAGAACCGTTTGGGCCTGCATGGGAATGTGCGAAGAAACCTGTGCCTTGCTAGTCTAGTACCATAGGCCTCGTTTAGGTTACACGAATAGCGTGCTTAGTAAAGTTCTGTGGAACGCTTGCTTAACCATAACGTAGCTCTTGTCTTTGATATCAAGGACTACAACGGACAACATTTTTTGCGCTTGGTTGTCTGCAGATTCAATCCCTGATATAGTGTAGATAGAGAACCAGATAGCGAAGCTACCACCCTCCTCTCCTCCCTCCACTTTCCAGGCTGAAATAAGAGACATTCACATTTGCACGGAAGATATCTTGAGGAACCTATATCATAATGAATCCTAGGGTTTTGGACTCGATACTGATGTGGTGAGAGGTGAATAAAGATTCCAAAAAGCCAGCTTGTATCCATCTTACACCTATCTTCAAAACTCCTCGATAGAATGCCATCTTGGGCCTGCCTTAAAGGACCAGCCACCACAAATCACTCACATCCACATGGAATGCGGATGTTGTAAAAGCTGACCTTGGAATGGGTTACGCCAAGGAGCGTCTCTGCATCGATTATCTCTAAAATCTGTAAATTCAAAAAGAATTTTTTGACCCAAAAGCTAAAGAAAGTGTGGGAGTGGTGGAGTTTGATTCTGTTGGCACGTTAATCCCCATTTAGTGAATCTCTGAGAAAAGCAAGAGTGATGCGTTTAAGGACCTGATTAACCTGGCCTAGACCATCGTGTAGCTCCGATAGTCGCAATTCTTATTACTACTGCTTCTCCTTTATATCATTGTTTATATGCCTATTAGAAATTAACCGTTTCGCTAGCATATTCCACGAAATCATACTAAAATTTTCACCGGCTTATAATAGCATCATCATCACGAACCGTCATACATATTAATAAGCGCGTTTCTACGTCGCCGGCTACGAAAAGATCAAACACAACCGTGAGAGACACGGAATCCACCAACCGGAAACAATAGATCCGGACTCCGGCTTATTGCGATGTTCGCCTAGCGGTGGTTCCGAAATCGTGAGCGACAATAAATTAATTACTTTAGTAATTAGTTGCATTAATTAAATGTTCGTTATGCCGTTTATTGCGTACCTCCTTCGCGCGTGGAACGGAATCTACCGGATCGAGGATGGCGGTGGAGGAGGAGGAGGAGGCGGTGAGGGCGATGAAGGAAGACCGATGATGATGACTTCGGTTGTAGCGCGCCTTCTTGGGTGGAAAAGGAAAAACAAAATGTGGCGGAGTCGTAGATGCAGAAATGTGGGGATTCGTGAAGCTGGCATGGTGGAGGAACGGAGGAGGAATCGGATTATTTACATAAGACCGCAATACTGTAATTAATTTTAATAAATTATGTTTTGGGGACGTTTTTAGGGGGTTTCCTAGAAATTGATTCCTTTCAGCTAGTTTAATCTATGTACGACTAGATAAGGCCATGGCTACTATTCCTCGCAAGTCTAACTTTGGAAATTCGATGACAAAAAACAATTGCCCACAGCAATTCGTTCATTCCCTAGAGTGGTTAGAGAGTGGGTAGAGAGCGAGTTGGTGGAGGTAACGTCAGAATTAAGATCGCTAAAAACAGTTGCCCAAAACGCCTCCCACACCAACTAAAACGGAAACAAAAGGCAATCCATGAGAGTCATGGCTTCACTCACTCCACCACATCAATCTAGGATTTCATCGCACCAATATTCTACTTCGTTAGCCTAACGTCAAAAATATAAGAGCGGATTCGCGAGGTGGCCGAAAACACTTGCCCAAAACACTTTCTCCACCAGATAGAATGGATTTGCGAGGTGGTGGACCTAACTTCAAACATATGATCGCCAAAAACAGTTGCGCAAAGCAACTCCTACACTAACTAAAGCGGAAAGAAGAAGAAATCCATAGAGGCATGGCTTCACTCACACATTTCATCAACCCACGCCTCGATAAGAGGAAGATGTCAATGTTTTTCAAGTCTAATATCAAAAGAAAACGGTAGCCAATGGATGGAAAATTGTCCAAAACACCTTCTACACCAACCAAAGCGGATTTGCGGGGTGGTGGGTCGACTCTTTCTAGTTCTTCTGTGCGATTCCTACCACAATAATGTTGTAGACCATAAGAAATCTATCACTGCCTTCTAAGGATGGTTAGTCCTTTGCAAACATCCTATTATCACTTATTCAGGACAACATTCCTAGTTGCCAGACATATTTTTTTCGGAGAAAAACCCCAAATGAATCATTTTCGATCTACCTACTACGCAACACAAACCTGCCTCATTTAGAATTCACCCCGTAACCCTTCCTTGCAGATACTCGAACATTACAAATCATAGCGCATAGATCAGAATTGAAAACGCACCTATGCGGATGTACTAACACTGCTGCCACCCTTACTCTCCTCCATACGTGTTCTATAACTCACTCACTATCTGCACACCCCCAGGGGTTAAACCGTGGGGGAGACTCCTGTAGTAGACGGTAGGTTTTCGCGACGTTGTCGCTCGTACCCGTGGAGGGCATCAACGTAGACGAGTTATCGCGGTGAAATTTCGCAACGTGGCGGAAACGCTGTGTGTGCCCGACGTTACGGATGCCTCCTTTCGTTTTCATGTCACGAAACAATATCATTACCGATATCTGACGTTAATATCGTACCAATATGCGCCCCATTACATATTCAAGTTGCATGCGGAAAGAGAACAATCAATTTCCAACGGCGTCAATCAGGGGCTAACGTTGAACGTTGCGATTCTTCTGCCGCAGTTGGAGGATTCCGTGCGATACTATGCTAGTGCGTTTCTTGATATTTCCGGGAAATTTATCGCTGGGGCGATGTGGGAAGGATATCGATCTGATTAAAGTAATGCCTTAATTGCGTATTCGTTACAAGAAGCGTCTTCTTCACTACGTTGGTGCAATGCCAAAGGAATTGGCTACAAATCCAAATTCGTACTTCATAAAACCAAAATCATCACGGACTCAGCACAGAATGAAGCAATAACCTGCAGCCATGATCGATGAGTATAGCCATAAGGGTCTTCAGATTTCGTGTGTTGAACTTCAGTGGACATTTAGCCTTTCCGGTTGAACTTTTTTGACTGTCTTAAAGTTTTAGAGTCCGACGTAAGAATTGTTGACCACCAGGAGTTCTTGTAGCAAGGCTGGGAAGATGTTATCTCTATCTAATGATATTATTGCAAGTAAATATTTTGCCCGGTAGGCTTTCTTTTGCAGAAAACCAAGCCGCTTAGTTGGCATTTTCATAATATTTTGTGAAGCCTTCAACTGGACGAACCAGTTCAGTGACAGATTTAGAAAATCTTCTCTTCCTTCCTGTAGGCCATATTTGGATTGCTCTCCCTTGCCAGGTAATGCATTTATGGGTAACAAGCAATGGGGGG